>JAYMTQ010000962.1:0-15124 GCA_036897385.1 Geranium incanum | reverse complement strand
AAAGAGAGGAAATAGGTAACACTAATACATGTGAGAAAAAAAAACCTAAATATAGATAGGCCTTAGCCCTAATGGGCCTTAACCCTAATGTGAATATGATTTAACAGTTAAGAGGAGAGGGTTGAAGAGAGGCGATCTAATTGGATTGCATTGGGATCGGACAGATCTCTTGCTGTGTCAGACTAAATGAATCATGTTATAAACATTTTGTTTTGTTTATGTATTGAATCATAAACAATGTATTTCTTTTTCTAGAACAATCAAAGAAAGTACATTACTGTTTTGTCATATTGTTTTCATGCTATAATAAATATTATCATTTTTTCTCTCATTAACAAATTATTTCTATACCTTCAAATCTCTTATGATTCAAAATATAAAAATGAACAAAAGCATCCTCCCCGAAAGCCACGGCGTATTAAGAATAGAGAAATGCCCTGCTCCTATAATCCGCCGACCGCCCTTACGAACCACCAAACTTCTCCATACAAAGCTAAGATTTTTCCCCAAACCCGCCTCTATAAAATTACAGGCTGAAAAATATCTAGTTTTATACAGACGAGCATTGAGAGAACCTGGATGCTTCAATAATCGTCATCCTTATTTTCCCAATAAGGCTAGATTGGACACTCTTAAATTTATAAACCCAAGCTCTCCCATTTTGTCCTATCATACCTCTATATTGTCCTGAACCCACCCAAAAATACCGAGCCATCATTCTCTGGATGTCCCTCTGTATGCAAACTCACATGAACTATCTATATATATGCTTGGAACATTGTCATAATTGCCTCATAATTGCCAATATACTTTATGCAACATTTTCATGAAATAATTATTTGAAAATCGGGCAGTAAAACCATGACGGTGAAACATTTCTTCATATAATTTTAGAACGGTCCAATTTGTTAGAGTTAAATAATCATGAAATTTTATTTGGAAAAAAGAGTGGAGAAAGCATTGTCTTTTCACACATCTCTCAATTTTGACTATTTATACTTGAACATACCTTTATTTTACTCCAATATCTGTATATACCAACCAACAAATTCACATTGTCTTAGATAGATAGGCAAAGTTAATTCCATAAATTTCTAGAGATTGATGCTTATCTAACACATCTGATTAAATAATCAGTTTGAGAAACACATAGTATTTATAATGTGAATGTACATGGAGCATTAGAGTTTTGTGCCGATTATGTGCATGGAATCAAAATGATATTAATATGTTTCATGCACATAGTATGGACCATGACACCAATAAATATAGTTTTATTTATGCCCAATTCGGCGATTACTTTCCGTAATGTTGATCACCCAATGGCTTTTTCGGGTCAGTTCTATATTATACCATTCACTTTTTCTAGTAGTTTAATTATAATTAAAATTAAAATAAGACATTTTAAAACATGTAGTTTTGTAAAAATGAAACTAATTTCAGAACAAAAAAAATTACATTAATATCACAAAATTTTGACTCCGAGAAAAGTTGAGGAGGGTTATGGAGGCCACGAGTTTATGATTATGAGCCTCAGATTGAATCAAAATGGGTAAATAAATGTAACTGGGCTGGTGATTGAATCTATTGAGAAATTTGTATCTAGCTACACAAGCGAGGCTGGGTTGAATCTGGGTGTGATGCGAGCAGTGGAGGGGTGAGAGAGAGGGAGGAGAGAGAAGTGGCGATGACATGTTCTGAAAATTAGGAAGATATGCAAATATATTTAGTCTTTTCAACCTAATTAACAAAATTCATCTATGTTCATAGGGGTATTTTAGTATTTTCACAAAAATATAATCTAACCAAAGTTAATGGAATGAGTAACAGTGCAAAATTTGCAATTCCTTAGTATAACCATGACAAAAAATATTTAGGTGTAGTCATCTGCAAAACCGCTTAATCTAGATGTAGCAAAGTGAAGTTTTTCTTAAAATAAATGGTTTCCGATGGCCGACCTGGTTGGGTAAATTCCTCAATCCGCCTGGATTCAAATTGCCCCCGACTCATGAGAATTCGTCCCAACCGAACCCATGCTCTCTCTCTCACATTATTTTTTGTACGATTACAATCATTTTTACAAAAAAATTTACTACGATTACATGACTTACACAAAAAATTGATGATTTCATTTGTACGAGAAAGTTTATATTTCATTTTTTATACAATACATGTTTCGTTAGAACACGTTCATTTTCATACCACTATATATGTTTCAATTTAATATACTAAGCGTGTTTCATTTTCATATCTCGATACATGCTTCATTTTCATACATCAATACATATTTCATTAGTTTTAGAAAACGAAATGAATAAATGATGAAACGAATTTATGTGATTTCAATTTATGATTTAGTATTTCATTTTTTTTCTTTCATTATTTTTTTGTACGATTACAATGATTTTTACAAACAAAAAATTACTATGATTACATGATTTCATTTTTACGATGAAGTTTATATTTCATCTTTTAATCAATATATGTTTTGTTAGAACACGTTCATTTTCATACTATTATACATGTTTCAATTTAATATACTAGACGCGTTTCATTTTCATACATCAATACATATTTCATTAATTTAAAAAAATGAAACAATCATGTTAAAATAATTCTCTCACGAAAGTAACATATATTATACAACAAAGTGCATGTGATTATCGCCATCACCTTCTCCTGACCTGAAATCAGCTCCCCTAAAATCCAAAAATTAACAATGGAGTTTAAAAGTCATCAATCCAAAAATCAACAATGGAGCTCCAAAAATCAATAATGAACTTATGCTAAAGATTGGTCATTAATATGTATTTACAAATTGGAAGAAGGCACCGATTACCTTTATTACAACAACATCGTCAAAATTATCGTTGACAAAGGCTTTAAAAACTTGAACAAATACTTTCATCAATTTCATGACGAAGAAACCATACTTGTTCCGCCAATTGAAGAGGTTCGGTTCTGCCACGACAATATTGTGTACCGTGATCGTCGATCGCCGAGTCAACGCCGTCGTCTTCGGTGTCGGCGGTAAAATGGAATCGGGTGCATGCAAATCTCGTCAGATGCTCATAGAACTCACCAGATGCTCTCAAATCTCGACGGTGACACAAAAAGATCTCACTATGGTGGTGGAGTCACCGTTGATGATGCACGTGGCGGAGGTTGTTCCGACAGGAGAGCGAGATATGAGACTCACTAAACCATCAACCCCAAGCGCTTCCTCTTCTCGTCACGAACGCTGAATAGCCTATTCTTCTTCTCGTCGAAACCGTCTGACGAGCATGACGGCGGCTCATTGTTCATGATTGGAGATTCATAAGCCATGGTTGTGGTGATAGATTGTAGGTTGACAATAGTTTTGTGAAATGATTCGAAGTATATTCAACACAATATGTAATTAATGTTCCGCTAGGGTTTTGAAATTTGAAACACTTAATTTGTCGATTATATCCTTATTCTATTTAATGTATTTAATTTCATAATAATTTGGGTTAATTATAGCAATCATTGATCACATCCATCCTATGAATGTTACCTTAGATTCTTTTCTAGACAATGATTTTTACTTAATCTTATCCCTAAATAGGGAAACCTTCTCTTGACTACACTTTGAATAACTTGTTTTTCACATAACTACACCTACATATTTTTTTGACTAGGTGACTTTGGCAAAATTGTCACTATTACTTATTTCGTCAATTCCGTTAGTTTTTTATTTATTTTTGTTTTTTATTTTTTGAAAAGACTAAAATACACCTTTGAATAGAAATGAGTTTTTTTTAATTAGGTTGCAAAGAGTAAAATGTCTAAATATATTTCTAATTTTCAAAGCATGTCATTGCCACTTCTCTCTCCTCTCTTCTCTCTCACTTCTCTACTATTCACATCACACCAAGATTCAACACAAAGCCAGATTCATTCATGCATAAATCAATCGTAGAAGCAAATCTTTAGGTGTGGCATGCGGAAAACAACTTATTTTATTTTATTTGCTAATCAAAACAACTTATAGAGTAGCCAAATGAAGGTTTCCCTAAATTTTATTTTACTCGGATTCTCAATACTTCAAACTTTTAACGACTTGTATTGTTTTTAGTAATGGAGTAGGAACAAAGCAAGAAACGCAGTTCAATTCCGTAGGCCGAATGGAGCCTATTGTTGATATTTGTAGTGGATAATGTTTTTGATGGCAAATGTTGAAGATTGTTGAACAAGAGTTTTATGCAGCTAGCATGTGCTATATAGGAAGATTTATTTGGAGTTTCCATCGAGTTGGAGTATAATGAAGTGATTAAAACTATCATTATGTCGACTCGACTCCATGGATATAAATTACACCCAACCCAACTATCCTCAAATCACCTTCTTTCATGTGATCCTTTTCCTAAGGATAGAATGTGTTTGATCTCTGGAGAGCACTAGCATGTTTTCAACATCTCTGGAACTGGAAGGACTGTGAGGAAGGGTGTTTCAGTTTTTGTGGCCTCAAGTTTCAATAAAAGCTTTGGTATCTTCAATGATGACCTTATCCTTATCTTCTTAGCCACACAATTCATCCAACCACCTGAACTGGGTATGTGATTGCAACTTGGTCATGTCAACCATTGCTCCAACTGGGCTCTATAGTTTGAATTTATTACCTAATATAACCACCAAAAGTGTGAATAGGATAGGAGATAAGATATTATGCATGTATGTGATATGATATATGCTCTGCTCCTCAAATTGAACACTACAAATGCAAAGATACATCTGTATCATAATAATAACCTTATTGCATGCTGCTACTAATTCACAAAACACCATTTCTCATTGGATTTACTTACATAACCCAACTTCATGTTCTTTAATTAAGAGTTGCCAATCAAATGCAAATTTATGCAGCCTTGTTGCCTCTGCATAATTTTATCTTCGGGTTTTAACCGAACACACAAGTTAGAACAGAACAAAATTATAAAGGAATGACAATATGAATGGCTCCCACCAAAATTGCAATTCACATGCTTACATTCAAGCAGAGAGAGTAGATTTTCACGAAGATATATGTAAGCCGTCATGAAAACAATAGAATATGGAATGAACGAGTACATTGAATCGAATACATCCAGGCGCATTCCATTTTATGAAGGCTGTTTTGTTTCTATAGATAAGAAAGCAGAATGTTCCTAGTTTCTATTTTATTTCTACCATCACCCATTTTGTTCCTGTTTGATTTCTGCTTAAAAATAAAATATAAGAAAATGAGTACAGCAGGATTATAATAGCGCTTGTAGCTCAATGGTAGAGCATCTGCCTCTTAAGCAAATAGTCGTTGGTTCGACTCCAACCAGGCGCATTAGTTTTGTGAGAAACACTGATGTTCTAATTCTTGTTGCTCCAATCAGGTTTTGTTTTTTTTCTAGGACCACCCATTTGTTCTTATCCTGGTTTAGGCCTGTAAGAAAGCTATATAAGTAAATGAATGCACAAACATCTTCGAAGTGCTTGTAGCTCAATGGTAGGGCATCTGCCTTTTAAGCAAATAGTCGTTGGTTCGAATCCAACCAGGCACATAAAATTTTGTTTTTTTTTCATTTTATTTGGTTTATCATCTTATTATGGGTCATTATTTATTATTCCTCTAAAATAAGATATAGGTAACATGCCTGTGCATATGGCATTCAGCAGAATAGAAATGATGCCTCAATTTTGTTCCTGTTTGGTTTTCTGTCCTATTCTAGGTCAGTAGACTCAAGCTACATATTCAACTTCATCAAAAAGGTTGCATTTCTTCACCTTTTCTCATCATATATACCTTAACACAAACTTACTGTTCATTTTATTGTGAAACTTGGGTTGCCTAAATAAATATATGCATGTAACAGTTGGTTTGAGCTACTAGAATGAATCATAAAGTATCACATGGCAGATTTGTGATATTTGAAAACAGACGTGCATGAGCATGATGATAGTACATACAATACAACAAAATCAATTAATCCTCATCTGTGATTTGCTTAAGGTGGAAACTGTAATGTAATATGTACCAACATTATTAATGAAGTTCACTTTTTTTTTTTAACTAAAAACACATTCCAAGGTTAAGATTTTACTGTCTGATTGAGGTCTTATTCTATGACATAATGCAACATATGCTTATATCCACTCACCTATAATTGTAGTTTCATAGTAAGTTATTAGGATGGCAAAAATATCTATATTTAATGAATATCTATGTATCCGATCCAATCGGAACGGATATATCTGAAAGTGAACGGATACGGATCGGGTATGGATAACCTATATCCTACCCGTATCGTACTTGTACCCGTAGTATTTAAAATAAAATTTTAAAAATAATAATTCCATACGTAATCCCGTGTACGTATGTTTCGAAATCGAAAAAGGAAATAAGAATTAATATAGAAAAACGTAGCATTTATTCTTTATTAATTAATAACCTCAAGTATAAACTGTCCTGTACTTACATTTCTATATTTTTAGGTTTTCAAAATTTTCCAATTCAATCCATTTCTTTAAAGTTCAATCGTAGAATCATAGAGGCACAATCGCAGACAAGAAGGTTTAGAATGACAGTCGCAGACCAGAGGCACATTAGGTGCGGCCGTTCCGTTCGTCTACTGCCGGTCGTCAACCAACCTTCCGGCACAGGCCTCATTCCGTCCCGACTCCCTTGGCGCCGCCTTTAGCCCCAATTCCTTCAAGCACGATCGCAATTTCGCTTTGTCGATCTTCAGCCCCAATTCCTTTAATGTAGGAAAACAATGTGACGATGGAACATGCTTCGTTACTTGAACTGCGAACTTTATTGTGTTTAAAAGCACGAATTGTGAACTTTATTATGCTTGTTAGCTTGAATTGAAAATTTTATTGTGTTTTGTAACTTGCATGAAAGACTTTATCATGTTTTGTATTTATTTTAATTTTTAGTTAATTATATATTTACTTTCGGGTATGGGTAGATAAGAAAATTTATTCATATCTACTGGATATTGAACGGATTGGATACCCGATAAATGAACGGATATGGATACCTGATCAAATGAGCGGATACGGTAACGAATAAGGTCATACCCAATTCATATCCTATCCATTGCAATCCCTATAAGTTATGTTGTGTTCAGTTACAATCAAACAATGTTAATAAATGATCTTTAATCTAAGAAAAGAACCACGATCTTTATGTAGGAAACCAAACCAAGTACTTACGCTTGAGGTCTGTTGCGGACATGGAGATGCCATAACAAGAGTTGGGAGATCATTTAGTAATTGGATCCACTATATTTATGGTGTTTGGAATTTGTTACTCTGGTTTGCATGACAATGTCGGTGTGTTTGCATTTCAGAGTTTACACAACCACATAAATGTGTAACAACACTACAATTGGGGCTAAACAACATGTAACAAGGGTTTCAACTACATAGTACAGCATAATGTTCAATCCAACGAGTACTTGTGTAATAAGGAATTCAACTTTTGTAACGAGGACATAAATGACGTCTAACAAGAGGCTAAGCAACGTGTAACAAGAGTTTCCATTACATATCACATCTTAATACTAAACCCTAAAGGTACTTGTGTGATGAAGGAATAACAAGAATATAACTCTACTGTTTGCGTAATCATGTAACTATGTTTGCATTATGTGGCTGTAGTGTTTGCATAACCATATATCTTTGTCTGCATTATTTGGTTTCAAAATCAGTATTGGCAGATGTAGCATCAGAACATGTGACATTCCCAATTGAAGATGATTGAAATATATGTTCCACCCTATTCGACAGAATGAAAACCTATCTTGGCAATGAAATTCACAGATTTAAATAATGCATTTCAATTCTGTAATACATAACAGAAAGTGTGGCTTTAGTAAATAATGCAATTCAATTTTAGGTGGATAACAATCCTCAACAAATTAAAGGAAATTAAATAAGCCCATTATTTGTATAGAGAGCCGTTCCTTCCATGTGGTAGAACATGTATTGATCATGCAACAGCACGCTTGATTACAATTCTTCTCCCAGATTAAAATGTCCCCATGCCAAAATAGCTTGGAAAATGGGGAGCAACAAGACAGAATCAGAGCATAAATTCAAACTTCAGAATGAAATCATACTTGTGTAAGACACAACTCATCGAAAACAATTCAAGATCACAAGTCAACAATTCAATTTCAAAAACCAGTTTAGTTCGACCCCTAATTATTTCTTGACAATAGTTTTGACATCTGTAGAAGGCTTCCTTCCATGATCTCAGTAGTAAGCTTTTCGAGGATTCCCCTGTAAGGGACAGAAAATCAACATGACAACCATGTAAGTATATATGCCTCTAATTAACTCGGTAAGCTAAACAAAAATTGCATAGTAGTTTGAGAAGAGATAAAGCAAAATATAAATTGAAAAGAAATGATTTAGAGATGATGATGATACCAGAGGGTTTGGCCTATGTTTGTAGCCAAGCATCATTCGCTTCTTGTACTGCTCATATATGTCGTCATCAGGAGTCACTTCACCTGGAGTGCTAGCACCAACTCCCAAGTTGTCCTTCTTCACATTACCAGCCATTATTGGATCTGCTATGCCACTTCTAGAGCTCCCTAGACCCTCTCCTGCATGCATGGTTTACATACCCAAGTTAAACCACAAAAAATATTTTACAGTATATTCATTAGATATATGATTGGTCCATGACACGGAAGGACTTAACAACAGGAGCAAATGCATATCCAAGTCATTCATGCAGTATGTTCTAGTTTGTCCTAGCTCATGAGCATCAAATCCAACAACTATGGACAGACAAACCTACTAGCAAATATACGTCAACGTGTCCAAATTCCTGCAACAGGCAGCAAACGCATCTCCTAGACGCATGTCACAACAATTACAGGCTTATTTTCATGGAAATTAAGGAAATTCCATATCTGTGACATTATATTTCTTCTAGAGAGCATTTCCAATTCATGTTTTAAGATCAGACTCAACACATAAAACATACGAGAGAGAGAGAGAGAGAGAGAGAGAGAGAGAGAGAGTACCTTCTTTCCATCCCATTTTAGACAAAAGTTTATGCCCCACATTATCTGCTTGGATTTTTGCCCTTTCTGCAGCTTCCTTGGCAGCTTTTTGAGCAGCCACATCATTACAGGAAGCCATGAACTTCTCCAGCTCTTCTTGTGGGATGTAATCACCCATATGATGACCTTTTTTCCCAGAACCTGCTGGACCTACAAATTATGTCATAAATGGCATAAAAGTAGATAAACTAAGCAAACAATATTTTGAAATTTCAAACAGTTGGTTCAGACACATATAAAATCAACCTAGAAGTGAATCCGGCGGGGGCATTTCATCTTTTGATTGTTTAGGCTGTCTCCTCCTCTCTTCGTGTGCAGCCTTCTTCATATAATATTCCATCATCGCTATAGGATCTGCACTCGTTGGTGCACTAGATCCACCTACAAGGTTAGCAGGTATAAATGAATACACAAGCAGTCTTTACATTTGCCGGATATGCAACATACCCACAGTAGGAAACACAAGAAGCATGTTACAAACA
Organism: Geranium incanum; assembly: GCA_036897385.1. Classification (NCBI taxonomy): domain Eukaryota; kingdom Viridiplantae; phylum Streptophyta; class Magnoliopsida; order Geraniales; family Geraniaceae; genus Geranium; species Geranium incanum. Next base: position 5,565 of record JAYMTQ010000962.1, on the reverse strand, counting down.
CAGGTAAGAACATATCACACCAAATCTCAAATATAGAAGTTAAAGTTTGATTGTTCTAGACATCTGTACATTATAGAATTTTAGTGTGATATGGAGCTTAGATGCAGAAAAATCCATTTCTCTATCCCAAAAAAATATCCCATTTAGAACTTATACCTTCATTCACACCACCACATAAACATTTACAAATACTTCTAATTGAAAATTGTGCAATCATAATAATCTAGTGGTCCGAAACCTTAAAAATCATTTTGTACAGAATATTTTCGGATCTCCAGAAATCAGGCCAAGTACGACTATCTTGCTCAATAACTGCACATTTGTTTTCCAACATATATTTTTTTGGAGTATTAAGTACCGACTGGAACTTAAGAGCACAGCATAGGAAGCAACCACAAAATATGAAAATGAAATATCAAACATCAGAAATATATCAAAACCATTACTAATTACCAGGTTTCCCTGCAGAGGATGATCCTTGAACTGAGCCCCCATAGCCTCTTTTATCTTCACCGGAATCATATAAAGCTGAAGCAGGAATTTGATAATTCGACTGCTGCTGAAACGATCTCTGGGTATTATTTGCAGGTTTAGAAGCTGAAGTGCTTGTACCACCTATGTGCAAGAGGAACACATTATAACGACATTCTAAAGAATAAACTCAAAAAAAAAAGAGGTAGAGTTGTAGAAATCTATACGTAAGAAATAGTCATATGGAAAACAGTAACATGGCAAAAATGAAAAAACCTTCCCTAGTAATAAGACTCCAAAGTTCAACGGTTCATATCATACAGTACTGGAGTTTTCTAGTAATCACAATTCACAGTGGGTCCAGCATGCATTGTACTCCATTTACAATAAAAAGTTTTAAATAGATATATAAACCAAAATATACAATTGTGTAAATTCACAAGCCAAATGATAATAATACATATACAAAAACATGAGATAAAGATCTAATAAAGGTAAAACAGATATAGGATAATCTAGAAAGAATAAAAGGAATTTTAAGAAAAACATACTCCCATAAAAAATTTGTTATGTGAAGAGCCATATGCGTACTGCCATTGACTTAAGATAACAACATAAGAGCACAGAGCCAGCAACAAGCTTCAAAATATATTTATTGTCTACACTCTACAGTCTACACCCATACGCACATAAACTTCAACAAGCTGGTTAAGTATCACTTACAAAAGAAACCTACTTCTTCCATTTGAAACTCATTTCTCTAGTTATAGGATTAATGCTTGCACCAATTTTTGATAAATGATTAAATATGTGAGCAACTCAAATGAACTGAAGGCCATGATAATATAATATTCAAATACAAACCACTACGAGATGATTGGGAATCACTGATCCCTGAAAGAGCTTTTTCCTCCTCAGCAAGCCGATATTCATAATATTTGTAATCTGCACAGCTCGAATCGAATAGAAACCTGCAGATAACATACAAACCAAATATATAGAAAGTCAATGATTAACAAAAAAGTATAAGTTCAAATGTTATGAGAAACTATAGCGAACTCATGTACTATATTTTCACTAGCATACTTGAAAGGGGTGTCTCCAGGATTTTTTTGACGGGTAATATCCTCAAATTGCCTTCCATTTTTGGCAACAAAACTTGCTAGCTTGTCAGCAACTTTCTTGACTGCAGGATCACTTGGCAAAGCCGATGCTGCATGTACTTATAAAACCGATTAATACCAAGAGCATGAACTAGTGAATGCAAATTACTCTTGTAGCAGGCGTGCCATATATTCCATATCTTTCATTGGACATCTCTTTCCAAAGTTGATAGGTACTTAAGGTACAAGCTGCATTCATGAAACAAAACATTCAAGAATTTGTGTCTTCTTTTTCCATGTACCTAGACAGCTTCCTAAATAGCAGTCACTCAGTGCAGGGAACAAACCTTACCTTCCAAAATCAAAAGAAAACCTACTGGATAAGATGACAACTTAATAGGCCACCAAACTACTAGCATTCTGATTAAATAAATAACATGCCATCCTACAGTCAATGGATTAAAGGAAAGGTGATAAGTAACATTATGAGTTTCTCCTATCATTGGCGTCCATAGAGGAGTGAATACATCCATTACAAAGTAAAAGTGAGGAAACATTGCAGTTAAACAGGTAATATTGAGAGTTAAATAAACCAAAAAATGCTATAAGGTGTCTTCATAAACAGTAAATATAAACATGGCTGTTAAGAGAGCATGCATACATTTTGTGGTTGTTAAGAAAAAAGCTAAAGCAAATATCCATCCTTCTCTTTCACAAGCACAAATTGTTGTTACTCGTATCTAGTGGCTTTTATGTGCATAAAGATAATATATAAATAACAACCAACAATAAGGATATTTCAGCAAAACTCAAGGCGTGGAATCTCATCCTACATAGTTTGATCCTTGAATCAATATGCAAAGACCATTTGTTTCGGACCAACCACATAAAGCTATATCAATATAAGTAGTAATTACCAACATCCACTTGTCTTAATGATTGCCCAGATACAATTGGCTGATCCAATTTCTGCCGTTTCGCTTGTGCATCATTCAAAACATTTCTAGTATCTGTTTCACCTTCATCTTCATCTTCCCCTAACTTAACAGCTGGTGCCACAAGCTTTGACTTCTGTTTTATGCTGAATGCAAGTTTTCCACCAGAAGCAAATTGACTAGTCTTGCGTTCCCCGCTATATTTATTAGGAGCAGAGTTAGGAGGCAAAGATCCTGAAACAATTGTTTTTGGTTTAGAATCACCAAATGTTATACTCTTCTCCTTCTTATCCTGCTCTTGCTGAAGCTGTTTGAACTTCTCCATAAATGAACCATCATTAGCAAAGAGGGTAGGAGGCACTCCTTTATCCATCTGTGGTCACTACTGAAAGGTTTGCTTGGCCTGCTTAGAGGAGTCACTGTTGGACAAGCAAGCTTCAAAGCTATTTAGAAATTGAAGTCGGAACCTCAAGTACAATTTTCATAATTGAGAGCGTCCAGCATCGCTCAAAGAGATATTTTAATGCAAATTTAATGTAAAAGGCTGATCAGCCAAAAGAATAAGAAAATGGGTAAATCCTACACCGTCCATAAATTTGATTAAATTTAATCATCTATCGAGTACCTCTCACAGTAAAAATACTAGCTACATTCTATTGCAAGTGAATAAAAATTATTTCCAAACCCTCACACTAAAAAGATAACCACTAAGCAGACACAAGCATCCACATTTAGACAAGAAACCAGCCAAAAGACCTTAATGATCCAGCAGTTGGCATGTCTCTAGAAACAAAACCAACTAAAAAATTTAATTGAAAATAAGAATTCAGGATAGCCTTTCCAAATAAACCGCTTTATGGAACTTGCTATGAATGTAAATCGTCAGCTTTGATCCATATTAAAACCTTAAAGGTGGCGGAAATTAATGTTGAGGCTTAATCTACTAGCCTTTCACCAGACATCAAGCTCAAAAAACACCGGATCATAGAAGCTTGACATTTTGTACTACTACCATGAAGTGTTTCTGAATGGGGCATCTCAGCCTAGCCAAACTCGTCAAATTTCAGTCTTACGAACAACAGTGAATATGGTTAAATCTACTAAATTTTAAACACGTGACATACTTGTATTGTTCATCGAAAACTTAGAAAAAGATATCATCTAACACAATCCATACAACCAATCATATTTTAACCCCTAAACAGAGAAGCTCTCCAAACCATAATTGATCATCTCCAAAATTACAAAAGCTTCGACCTTTCTAACATTCGTAATTGACCATCCAATTCCTAACTCAAACACGCCCTTATCATAAAAAAATGTCACCGTTCCATCAAAATTCCAAGTAATCAATAAAACCAACAAATTTGGAGTCTATAGTTGATCGGAAACGATAAAGCGCATGAAACAAGATGAAATTAAAAAAACTAATGCGATGCAGAAGAAGCCGATATAAAATCAGAAACCCTAACAATATAAGTAACAATGGGGGAGATGGGGAAGAATTTACCAGAAATTGGTTCCATTACCTGATCGAATAGACCCAATGAAGGATCTGCAGAAGGAAACTGTGTTGTGACGATGAAATTTGGAGGAAGAAAACACTCCGTATTGAAGAGGGCAAAGTGACGAGAAAGACCGCGTAGGCGTAGCTGGTCCAATAGGGGTTGAGGGGAGCTTATGTCTGTGTTCAAGGTGTTTAGCCCTCTACTTTCCAAAATTGTATATCCACCCTTACTATTTTGAATTATTAAATATGCTCTATGCTTGTGTTGTTAATGATTCACTTTTGAATTTGAGATAATCATTCGATTTAGTTTAGTTGTGATTCTCGAAACTCAGAATTACAGGGGTGTATTTAATTAGGATTTTAATGGATTTGATAAGTCTTTCCAAATCTTGTAGTATTCAATTAAGATTTTAAAAATACTTTTAAACTCTTGTGGTATTCAATCATGACTTTAAAAACACTTTCTAAATCTGATGGTATCGTAAAAGTCGAGGAATTTGAGAAATTTTGAGAAATTGATGGCTTTGAATGATTTTCAGAGTCTTGGTATAAATATCAAACTCTTTTTAAAATATCATCTACTCTCATCAGATTTGCATTGTATGAAAGGAGACGAAAAGACACGACAGCAGCTTGAAGAGTTTTGCAATTCCCAGAACAGAAGCCCTTATTTGGTAATTTTATTTTGCTTTTCTAAGTTCTGTTCCAAATCCCAATCTTGTAGTTGTTCCCTTTCTTTCTTAAGCCTCCTCCTCTCTCTAGTTTATTATTAGTCGTAGCTCATAGATTTGTTTAACCTAACCATCAACAAAATAGGGAAAAGCAAGCCTATGAAAGAAGAATACTAGTTACCTATAAGTATTAATTTTCTACCATACACATATCATAGATATGGCCGCTCACCAACCCCCAAATATTAATTGTGGATATTGAACCTAGCAAGAGCTAGGGTTTGTGGATGTAATGAAATTACAAAAATACCCCTGTTATCAAGTGAAGGACTTTAACTTATATTTCTATTCATATTCATATTGTAAGTAAAATTGTTGATAGTGATTAGTTAAATCAATTTTACTTGCTTATTTATAAGTAAAAATGTTTGCATTGAATATGAATAAGATTACAACTCATATTTTATTGCTTATTAGTTAGTAAGATATGAGTAATACATCGTAAAATATGAATATGAATAAGATATGACTCGTATCTTACTTACAATAAATAAGCAAGGAAAATTCTTTCTTCAAATTGTAAGTAAAATTGTTTGCATTTGTTAAGTAAGATATATCATGTGTGATTGTAAAAAATAAGCAGCTTTTGGTTATAGGAAGTTGCAAACAGAGAAACTTTGTGTTACCTATTAAGTGAGAAAGCTCTTATGTTATGCTTACACACTCACTTAACTTGCATGAATTGATTTGATTGGCTGTGTTTGCCTGAGCCTAGCCTGTGCATCTAGTAGATGATTTAATTTTTGTTATGTTGTGAAGGTCAAGTTCTTAAGTACTATGTTTTCCATTTGGCTTCTTTGCATTATTTGATTGTT
>JAYMTQ010000961.1:0-15128 GCA_036897385.1 Geranium incanum | reverse complement strand
CTTGACATTGTTGACGATTCGATCAGCATAGAGTTTATGAGTTCTCCGGGATGTTGTCCTAAGATGATCTCCAGCATCACGACCCCGAAGCTGTACACGTCGCATTTCTCTGTCACCTTCATCGTGTACGCTAGCTCTGCAGGCATAAATAAATTCACTTTGTTATGTTATGTGTAAACGTCTTGTATTGAAAAGATACAAATATGTTATCACTTAATAGATAGTACGTGAGACTAGTTAAGTAACAATTAGTCTTGAGCTTTTAAGCGGATTAAAGTATGATACTTTATGCTATTTTAATTGAGACCGAAATTCTATGTGCAGACTTTCACATGACATGAATCCTACGGAAAGTCTCACACGTGGATCCTCAATCCAACTAGCGCGTGAGGGAATCTCAGATAACGTGGATCGTCATTCCGGCCAACATACGAGTAAATCTCACATATCAGTATATTTTACAAGTGTAAGAGTCTCGTATAACGTGAATCATGAATCTAATACGTTATATATATATGAGGGAGTCCCACATGTATAACGCTTGGATTCTCAATCAAACATTCACGTGATGGAGTCCCATGCATGTGGATTCTTAATTGGGTCAGAACTTAATAAAATTTCACATAACATGAATGAGATTTTTCAAAAAAAAGAAGCCAAATTTACCCAAGAAAATAGAATCGAATAGAACTAAACTGGTTTGGGCACGTATAAATAAAACTGGAATTTTATAGATTCAGTTTCAATTTATATAAATAAATTCAATAACAAATTAAACAAAAAACTAATTGATTTGAACACGTGACTTATTTTAAGTCATTGATACTCATCAATTATGCTAACGAAAAATAAGTCAAAATCAGCCTAAAATATAAGAAATTTTAGAAAACTGATCGAATCGAAAATCACCCATTTCAAAATCCAACTAAACTAGTTCAGTTTCGATTCTAATTTCTTAGAACTGAACTAATCATTTGGTTCGGTTTTGACTGGTTCGATTCAAAATCGAAACATGAGCACTCCTAAACATGGATATATACTCTATCCATTATACACGTGAGATTATGTTAGCAAAATCTACATAAAAAGGACACCCACTAATCATCATCAAAATCTTAAAAAACTTGTGCTATGGCAAAGAAAATGATTCAGAAACAGAAAACATGCATAAACAAGTTACCTGGAGCAATGTAGCCATATGTGCCAGCAAGACCAGTCCAGTTGGAGGAATCAAGCTTCACAAGCCTAGCAGTACCAAAATCCGAAACACGAGCCTCATAGTCCACATCAACCAATATGTTATTGCTGGATATGTCCCTATGAATGATGGGAGGATCAGAGTCATGATGCATATAACACAGAGCATTCCCAATCCCCTTCACGAGATTGATCCGCCTCGCCCAATCCAGCTCCACAGCTCTCTCCGCGCTCCTCAAGATCCTCGCCAAGCTCCCCCTCTCCAAGTACTCGTACACCAAGAACGACTGCTGCGCGTGCGAGCAGAAGCCATACAGCTTCACAATGTTCCTGTGCCTGATCTTGGTCAGAGCCCTGATCTCGCTCAGAAACGTCTTCTGATCCTGCAGCTTGCAGCACTGCACCTGGTGAAGCTTCTTCACCGCCACGACCTGCCCTGTCGAGAGCTCTGCCTTGTACACGCTCCCCGTCCCTCCAATGCCTATGCAGTACTTGGCATCGAAACCCTCTGTTGCTTCTCTGATGTCTTCGTACACTAACTTCCCGTCGTAGCTCCAAATCGCGAACAGGTTCGCGTTTTGACAATCACCCATTTGGCTTTGGCATGTCAAGCTTCGATCTTTCTTGCACATGTAGAGGATTATGAAGGTTACGCTGAGGATCAGCGAAGCTCCGGCAAGAGGGCCTAGAATGAGAAGGATAGAGTAGTTGTTGTTTTTTCCTTTTTTCTTCATTACAGGAGAGGGGCAGCTGAGTAAACCAGTATGGTTCCCACACAGGCCTTTGTTGTGGGTGAACGCCCCGAGAGGCGCGTCGTGGAAGGCCTTGTTGTTTGGCAGGGGACCCTCCAGGTCATTGTAGGACATGTCCACCAGCCTCAAGCTCTCCATTTGGGAAAAGGTTGATGGGATCGAGCCGTTGAGGTTGTTGTGGGAGAGGTTGAGGAGCTCCAGCTTCACCAGGTTCCCTAGCTCCCGTGGGATCTCCCCGGAGAGGGAGTTCCCGCTGAGGTCTAGGAGAACCTGGAGGGTCTCCAGGTTTCCGATCTCGCGAGGAATGGGTCCTTTGAAATTGTTGTTGCTGAGGTTGAGGTAGAGCATTTTTGTGCAGTCACCTAGCTGCTTAGGGATTGTGCCACTGAGGTTGTTTGCTCCTAGGTGGAGGAACGAGAGATCGGGAAGCGATGCGACTTCTGTAGGGACATCACCAGAGAGGTTGTTGTTGCTGAGGGTGAGATTGAACAATGACCTCAGCTTGGCAAGCTCGTTTGGGATTGAACCCACAAGCCTGTTTGAGGAAAGGTCAAGGAAGTGAAGAATAGTTGAGTTCCCAAGTTCTAGGGGGATCACACCAGTGACCAAATTGTCTGAGATCTTCATGCTTGTCAAGAGCTTGCATTTCCCCCAATTCGGCGAAACCTCGCCTTCGAACTTGTTGTAGCTCAAATCAACATAATCAAGATTTGGGTATACCCCAAAGTCTTCAGATATGTTCCCCACAAGGTTGTTTCTGTCCAGCCTGAGCCTGATCAGGCTTGTGCAGTTTTTCAAGCCTTTAGGGACAGTGCCTGTGAATTGGTTGTTGCTGGCACAAAAATCTTGGAGAATACCTCCATGGCATAGGTTTTGTGGCAAGGGTCCAGAGATGGTGTTGTTTGACAAGAAGAAGAGTGTCAAGTTGGTGAGATTGTTGATCTCTGGAGGCAATTCCCCAGACAACTGGTTGCCATATAGGGACAAGACCTTGAGGTTGTTCAGATCACCCAATGTGGAAGGGATAGGACCAGTGAGATTGTTGAGATTTAACCGAAACTCGGTGAGGGACCTCAGCTTCCCTAACTCTGGTGGGATGGAACCGTTCAGCTTGTTGTTGGCGAGGTTGAGGACAGAGAGGTTTCTCAAGTTCCCCAAACCCGGAGGGATGGTACCCAACAGAAGGTTGTTTGCTAAACTCAAAACTTTGAGGTGACCCAAGTCACTAATTTCTCTAGGCACATGGCCTGTGAACTGGTTGAACCCAAGGTTGAGGAGGGTGAGTGTAGTAGAGAGGTTACTAACCCGGGGAGGGATTGTGCCCGAGAGCTCGTTGTCATGGAGATCAAAACGAGACATGAGAGGGAACGATGAGAAGTTGAAGTCGTTCAGCGTGCCTCGCAGTCCCACGCTCGTGAGGTTCATGGCAACGACACTCCCATTGGCATTGCAGCTGATCCCAAACCATGAACATGGCCTTGTGGGGATGGTGGAGTTAGAAATGGGTCTCCATGAAGAGAGGAGGGATTGAGTCTCAACATGGAGGCTTGCCTTCCATTTCAGAAGTGCCTGCACTTCTCTTGGATCAGCAGAAGCAAAACAAGAGACCAAAACCACATTCAGCACAAGGAAAAGAAGCCGAAAGTCCCTTGGTGCCATGTTTCTTGATTTAAGTGTAGGATTGTGATTGAAAGTGTTTGTAAAAAAATGGGTTTGTTGCATATATGTATATAAAGAAGGGATTGGGGAGGTTGAAGAGTATTTTGTTCTAGAAAAGTTGCTGTTGCTGTTGTTCAGTTAAGTCTCTTTCAGAGTTTAGAGAAGACTTGGAGATATCAGATATGAGAGTCAACTGTGATTGTATTGATTCTGGATTTTCTTATTTAGCAACTAGACTTTGTACATTATCTTACGTTTGACTAGCGAGGTCGGTTGGCCGTATAATGCTAGATTTGGGTTAGGGCCCATGTGACCATATTAAGTGCAGCTCTCTTAGAATACAAAACAAAGATAAGAGAGTGAATGTGATTGGGGTGATTGTGATTTTCCCTGCAGTGAAGGGCAAAACAGAGAATTGGTTGGGTCATGAGTGGGATTCAAAATGAGGAATGATTTGTTGTGTTGAACTGTGATGAGTGTATTGGTCTCACCTAAGGCTTGACTTGGAATGGAATGGAATGAAGTTGTGGTTGTCTCAGTTTTAGTCCACAATCTACCATAACTGTGTAGAGTTTGAATCTTCTTGTCATCAACGTCAATGTTGCTGCACAATTATGGACCATTTTGAACAAAAAAAAACAAGTGATGACGCATGATATGTAGACGTATTGAGAGTGTGGTCACACTTTTGGATGGAGTTGATGCGTGATTTTCTTTTCAAAATAACGAAAGCAGCGTTATAATTGAAAACAAAAATAAAATAAATAAAAATGGTATCTTCTTCTCTGACGAGTTGAATTATGAGTTTTGGAGTTGTATGCAGATTCATGATGTAAATGGATTGCAGATTGACGTTGTCATACTGGATTTGGATGGATTAGCGAGTGAACCCTGATTTGACAAGGCCATTTTAGCTTACGGAGTGAGACATTAAAAACACATGTTAGACTATATCTGATCGTCGAACGTTTGGGAGCAAAGGAGAAGCGTTGTTGAAGAAGACGATGCAACAAAAAGGGATTCATCATATCTTCCAAATCAAAATAAATATCTGTGGGGTAGTGGCTCGGAGATGATCGACGACTCGAATATGGTTGACGTGGCAGTCCACCTCTCTTTTCACGCTGACTTGATGCAATGTCAGACACTGGACTGAGCATCGAAATCTGCGAGTTAGCGCTTTGAAAAAGATGATAATGTCATCATCCTCAGTTATTTATTTCTAACGACAACTATGTCATTTTTTTTATAAAAAAACTCTTAATTGTTTCTGTAATAATCAGTATAATACAAAACAATTCATTACAAGAGTGTCACAATGCGCCATATATCTTTGCAATAGTTATTCCAAAACTCATTCAACTAAAGAAGTCATTGAACCTTTCACTTGTGCTTAGTGTTTACATCTCAATAACGGTGCAAATATCTTACTTGTGCTCCATCTTTATACCTCAACGACCGTATAAAAATATTAATTACGTACAAAACACACATAAGACACAATAAAGTTAACAGGGGAAATAGGGTACATATGAGAGTTGGGAAGCACGAAAGGCCATTCATGCCCAACTTGATACGGAAATTAAAAAAGTCTTGCAATAAATTGTGTGGTCCTCCTAATATTTTGAAACTGCTACAGTATGTTCTCAGAGGATTGCTACGAGCTTATACATTTCTTTAATCCACTAGTCAAGTCAACGCAATTGTGTAGTAACTATCTCGCTTCTGCTGAAGAGAATTAGCCACAGATTGTGGGTTTTAGGTCCAAACCAACTATTTGAAACTCTAGATGAAATCAGAAGCTTCCCAGAAAGCCTAAGCAAATTGACTGGTTCAAACTCATGAGAAAATGTAAAAAATACTAAAAACCCACATTCCAAGCAATGCTATAACAATAAGCGGTCAACCCACAATACTGGGAAAGAACAACAACACAGCTCATGATAGCATGCAGATTCTTTAAGCTAGAAACTTGAGCTCAATTGAGAACTGCTCAACCTTGTTGTTGTCAAAAGATTGGTTCATCTAGCCTACCCGAATCTAGCTAGTGTTTTCGAGGGATTGATCTCCAGAATACCCTTTCTGCCCAACTAGCGCCTAACGTTTTATAGAACATTAAATCTAAAAGAAAAAACACCCAAAAGACAGAACTTAAAAGGGATAGTAACATAGTCATTACTCATGCACCCACTAACAAAACCGATCAGGATATGCATGATTCAAACGCCAGCAATGGTAATAACAATCAATAGCATAATTTTTGACCCATCAATTGATCGACTTTGCCTGCACGGCTCATCATCATATTGGCCTATATATCCCGATTCTCGGCTTGTAGAATAATCTGGACTAGTGTTGCGACTCCTGCTTTGACGACAATAATCTACATGTGGCGCCCTCAGAACATCTTCAGAAGCAAACTGAACGGTCAAAAGTATTAAATGATAACTGTGGAAAGTTGGGGATTTTAAAATTGCTATGAAAAGCATTTATATGTGGAAAAGTAAGCTAAGAACACCCTCACTCTATTAGACCGATGAACTAGATAGGTTTGTTGTGGTGAATTTTGTTTGAAGTTCAGAAATAAAAGATGGTCAGCTTTTTATGTGCATCTACACCACAACAATACTCAGCTTAAAATTGATAAAGAGAGAAGCTAACCACTTCAAGATAATGTTTATGGGTCCAGATAGCTTAAACTCTACAGAGTAATAAAAAACTCAAGATCCCTACAAATCTGAATGACATAATGCATGCAGCATTTTCCAAACACTTCACAGCTTTTACATTTCAGAGTTAATAAAATTACAGAAATGGCTTATTATAGACCAATTAGACCCAGAGAGAAGGAAAATTAAGTGCTGCAGCAATAATCCTTTTAAATCACAGTGGAGTTTGATACCTCAGAAAAGTATAATTTCATATAAACTAGTACAACCCAAAATTTATGACTTACCTCCTCAGAGAGCTGAGGCTTCTTGACCAACTCCTTTAATTCTAACCTCAAGGCAGCTTTGTTACTCATCGCCAAAAGAAAGAGGCGTAGGACGCCAATGCTGCTATTCTGGCTCTACCTCGATTCATGGTGTCATTAGCGCAAACACTGGCGATTACTGGGTGGGCTTTGGCACATTTGGACTGCTCGTAACAATCTTGTTCTCGGGAAGAATTCCATTGCTCCTCAGGTCACCATTATCAACATTCATTCTGCTGCAACCTCCTTTCTTCAGTCAGTCTGATCGTCTTTATTTTTCTTGCAATACTGTAATCCATTCTGTTTAACTTTGGTCTGTTGCTTTCTTTGTACTTTGAGTTTCTTTTTCCATCTTGAGAATTTGATTTTCTTTTTATAATACATCCGCTATTGCTGATAAAAAAACAACTCTTTCTTTGTGATTGATCTATAAAGCTACTGATTAATGGTACTAGAACAGTAAAAAAATTCTCCATCTTCAATTAGTAAGCGTTCAGATGCAGATCAATGCAACACACTGCCACAGCTCACTGGAAGGGAAGTCTCATGAGATAAGATAGTTACCGAACTAAGTCTCCACAAAAAGGAATAAAATAAAACCATCAACCATGTTATCCAAAAACTATACCCCCTCTGTCCCAAAGTAAATGTTCCATTTGACTGTTGGCAAGAATTAAGGATTCAACCTTTTCTACTACTTACCCCATTCAAGTTGTTATAAGTTATAACCAACGTATCTTACAACACTATTGGTAATCCGTGACAATTAACTAACTAAACATGAAATGAGGTACTTATTTTGGAACATCTGTCTCAGGCAAGTGGGACACTTATTTTGGGACGAACAGTAGGAGTACATCTTTTTCCCCGAGCACAAAGAACAATCATAATATAATATTGATGGGACAAATTACCAATATTATGGAAGATTTATATTTATGACTTCAAACTTGCATTTTTTTCCGGCAAATTGTATCAAGATTTGGACTCGACTATTCTATGATGAAACAATATAACTTGTGATTCTTAAGAGTTCTTAAGATTATTGTATCAAAAACGGGCTCAAGACACACCCTTATGTAGAAGGGGGTCCAATATTGCTACTTGACTCCTAACGGGAGAGAGGCCCAACAGAAGATGGGCGAGCAACGGAAGTTGAAAACGAATGCGAGATACTGAACCCTAGACCTTTGGCCCCAAGTTCAAGTGCTTAACAATTGGACAAACAAGCGTTGTGACCTTGCATTAAAAGGCTATTTTTTAATTATCTACAAAACCCACATCAAAACACCATAAGCTTTTAGCTCAAATCAAGCAAAGGCAACCCAATTGAGCATCATCAACAAAACTTGAGCTAAACCTAAGCCCCACAAGTCAATACCACAAATTCTCTTCCAATCTCATTTCCAGAAAACAAGGACCAATAAAATTCAATACCTTTGAGAAATATATGATAATAAAATACATAAACAGAAGCTACCTTCGATCTCTAGGGAACAAATCATCCGCTCATGTTCCTGAAAAAATCCCAGAAAACACAACTCAATCATATGTACACATATATGGGCCTAACTGGCCCAGAATCAGAACGGGCTGTCTCCGGCCCAACAGTTCTCTTTAGTGGACCTCTGATGTACCAATAATGAGGGACAGTGCAGCTGATTGTGGGTCCCACCGGCCGTCCCAAGTCCCACCGTCGCACAGTTGAGCAAGTACGCAATCTTCCTGACAAGTGTCAACCTCTCATTGGCTGCACGAGCCCCCACCAGTTGAGCACTACACAGCAAACATTTCTTTTTCGTTTATATTTAGAAAGCAAGGAATATAAATATAAATATATCTGAATCCCAAATCGTGTTCCTTTTCACACCGTCTGACCAAAGTAGAAAAAGTCTCTCAAAGACTGCTCTGTCTCTCTCTCTCTCGTCGCTTTCTCTTTTGCCAAATCTGTGCTCGGAGCTGAGCGTCTCTCTCATGGCGGAGCGTGGATCGCCTGTTCCTCCCGGTCATCAATTAGGTCTGATCTCCATGTTCATTTCCTCTATTTCTCCACTAATTTTTGTTTGATTTTGTTTTTTTTCGTTTCTGAAATTGTTCGTTTTTAGTATGAGTAGAAAATTTGTGGTGGTGAGATTGTTTCTGTTTTGGAGCGAATTGAGCTTGCTGTTTTTGTACTTGTTTGGCGGCTGAGAAATTTGAGTATTGAAAGCAACAGGATAAAATATTCACAGTTTGAGTTTTTTTTTACAATAAATGAGCTGGATAGAACTGAATTCAACTGAGCCTAATTATGATTTGAGATGAGTTTACTTTTTTTTTTCCTTTGGCTGGCAGCATTTTGGAGTACATTTTTGCTTAATTCTGTATTGAAGAAGTGAATTTGTGATGTGTAAAGTAGTTTTAATTCCTTATCTTGATGCAATGGATTCGTATAGGAGATTTGTAGCCAGCATGTAAGAAAGTGGAATCTTTCTGTAGATTAGATTATAGGTATCTATTGTGAACTGTTTGAACTAGATAGCTTTGGCTATTTAGAGACAATTACAGTTTTAATGAGGAAATAGGAAATTAGGGTAAAACATTTGTCCGAAGTGTCGTCCTCAAGGTCACATCGGAAGTTCTTCTGGGAATGAGGGAACCCTTTACAAGTTTGCCTAGTGGTGATAAAATAAATCTGTGCTGTGAGACTAGGTAACTTATGTAAAGTTCAATTGAGGGAAGGAACAAAAGGCTATGTGGACGACTAGTCGACCTGGTGATCACTGCACGGCTAAATACTTTAATGACATTGACACTAATACGTTCTGGAAACATGCACATTACTACCCATGGAAATCTTAGCTTAACCCAGCCCTAGGTGTTTTTTGGACCCCTTACCGATGGAACAGGAACCGGAAGAGATCTTTCTCAGCTACTGAGCTACACATGCATGCATACCAGTGTTCTTGAAGAGATAGACACACATCCAAAGTTCTAATGTGACAAATCTCTTATCAATATATTTGGGTGCAGAAAATTATTATTGTTATTTGTATATTTTCTAATTGATTATCATAGGTATTACATACAAGTTTGCTTTTGGAAGTATACTGTTCATTGATTGATTTTCTGACTTTGACGTACAGATTTCCAACAACTAATATTAGAAGCTCAAAATCGTTGGTTGCGGCCTGCTGAAATTTGTGAAATTCTATCCAATTATCAGAAGTTTCATATAGCCCCAGAGCCTCCAAGCAGGCCACCAAGTATGATGTTTGCAATTACCGCATTTAATCATGACTTGTATTCTAATCTGTTTATATATACTGCGACTAAGTATTTGAATTTCCGATCTCTGATATAGTCGGTTACATGCATTGTGTTTTTGTTGGAGCAACTTAAATGCTCATCACTCTCATTGCAATTGAGGAAAAGTTGAAACATTTTTATACATACTTTGCCTGTACGTTAGGTTTCCTATCAGAGTGAAGTGCTCTTATGAAAGATTCACTAGTACTAGCGGGAACAATGTTCACAAGATTATTTGTTCGGCCGGGCTGTAAATCACTCCATAGGAAATTTTCATGTATTTTAGTTCATTTGGATGAGAAGGAACTTAATTATGGATCCTGTTTTGTTACTTCCTGGAGCCCTTGTCCAAAATGTTCTTCGAGCATGTTTATCCTTTTTATCTTTGGTTTTTTATGAGAGAGATTTTACTAACAAAGGGGCTAAATTCGAAGAGAGAGCCAAGAACTGACTCAGAATGAGCAGATTCCAAGTGGTTGCAAAAACAAAATCACCACAAGGTAGAAAACAGACCCTAATAATCAGACAAACGAGCCAAAGGATTACATCGCCAGACACCTATATCCTGTATGGAGGTTTCAGGAAAGAAAAAAGAACCAACAGCGCAAAGCTTTGGCTTAAGACCTTTTGCAGAACAGCAAAATGATCCTCTTTAACGCTCCTGAAAGTTATGTTAATTCTAGCCAGGCAGATATGCCAAAGAACCAGCAAGCTCACCACTCCTAGTCTTCTTATCAAGAGAACTTCCTCCCCATTGGGAAACTAGGTCATTAACAGAATCGGGCAAGACCCAAGCTTTTCTCACAATCTGAGTGAAAATCATAAACGTTTTATTGTTGACAAATTGATACTAAATAAAGTTATTGTTGGTATATCTTACATGCATATGTTATCTGATTTCAGTACACATGTATCTGATTTTCATATTAATTTAGTGTTTTTCCACCATCAAAACACGATAGCAATGACATGATTGGAATAACTGTTACCTTGAGTTAACACGTTGCCTATCTGGTGCTCTGTTTGGTTATATGACATTGGTTACTCGATTTCGAAGGATTAATTTTTCATGAGTTCATGCAGTATGAAACTTATACTTGCTAAAACATCATAGCTTGACATACTTTTCACCATGCCAGGTGGTTCACTTTTTCTTTTCGATCGGAAGGTGTTGAGATACTTCAGGAAGGATGGACATAACTGGAGGAAGAAAAGAGATGGGAAAACTATAAAGGAGGCTCATGAGAAGCTGAAGGTAAGTTCACAATCTAAGATCTTAATATGTATTAGGTGCTTGTCTACATTTTATTAAGGTGCTGCAGAATTCCTATATGTTATTGTAATATTCATATTTCTGTAATTGATTGGTTTATGATTGTCTCTCAGTTTTCCTGTTCAGTCTTATGCTTATGAAAGCGTATGAATTTTCGTAGCATGTGCTTGGACCTCTTATCAGTTCAAATAATTATGATTGGGATTGTTTGAGTTAACATCTTTCAGGTATTTTTAGGTTGGAAGTGTTGATGTGTTACACTGCTACTATGCCCATGGAGAAGAAAATGAAAATTTTCAAAGGCGTAGCTATTGGATGCTTGAGTCGTAAGTTAATTAGTATTATATTTCAATGCTCAGTTCGACACTTCGCTCTAATGTTTTGGAAATGCATATCGTGTCATCAATGTTTTTTTGTTAAATGTTAACAGACTGTTAAGTTTCTAGTGTAATGCCAGAAATCAAATTCTGAAATTAGTATGCTAACAAGAATCTGTGGCCTCTAATTGGTCCAAAGGTTCTCGATGATACTGTGGCAAATAACAATTCATGTTAATATTTGTGATATTCATAATCGTTGAAGTTATAAGTTTTGTGTTCTGACTGTTGGGAAAATTGTATGATTTATTCTAATGTGATTCATGTATTTGTTGAATGTTACAGGGAATTGATGCATATCGTGTTTGTTCACTACTTGGAAGTTAAGGTATACTCCTTTCTTGCTGCTGGTATTTCATCTTTTGCTGTTATTTTCATATAATTGTAACATATCCTATAGTTTAGGTTGTTTGAGTGATCTCATTTAAAGGATCTACAGGCTTATACTGTAATACTCCAGAGTTGTTATGCAGCTCACCTTGTGATAAAAGTTGTAGTTCACAACTACATTTGGCTGCTTTGGTCTAGCTATCAATCATAACCATACTAATCTTGATTGGTTCTCAATTATTCAGATGATAGATCTACCTGATAAGACTGGTTTTGGGGTTGCTGCTGTGATTCATGATCACATTTGGTCATGTTGAAGATCCTCTTAAGATTTTTGTGACTATCCATTGTTATGTTATGTCTGTTTAAAATATGATTTTCCATATTTAATAAGTTCACTTAACTTATTGTGCCTTATTTTCTATTTCTGTTAGGGTAACAAGACAAGCATTAGTGGTATAAAAGAGACAGATAGTGGGATAAGCTCTGAAAAGAGAAGCCCCCTGTCTTCTAGCTTTCCTACTAACAATACACATTCAGGAAATACGAATTCGACAAGTCCTACCAGCACTATCTCTTCATTATGTGAAGACGCCGATTCTGGTAACTTCTGCCCCCAGTTTGCTTTGTTATTCTTGCAACTAATTAAGTAAGATTATTTGTCATCTTTTGATCACTCATAGTGCTTTTATTCCTTATCTATAGTCAAATTCTATATACTTGCCTCAGATGATTCTGTTTTGCATGATAATGAATGTCGAATATGAATCACATTTTGCTTTGTCACTATCTACTGATTTGGACTTCCATAACAACTAATACGGATGTTGATGCAGGGGATAGCCACCAAACAAGTTCCAGATTTCAGCCATATTTTGAGTCAGCACAAATAGAAAATCGTCATGTCACGGACAAGATGAATGGTAGCCGATTGAGTCCTTCTCAGCAACCCTGTACAAGTAATATGTTAATTATGAATGTCAATTTAACATATGTTATTTTTATATTTCTGTTTCTTTCACACATTGCCTCCACTTACAAACTTTCACATTGCATGGTATTGGAACTTGGTGCTATGCTCAACTCACTTACCAGACAATATCTCATCACTGAATAATATTTCACCTGGTCGTGGAGAAAGTTCTTTCGCCATTCAGTCTCAAGAAACACTTGGCCTGGGATCTTGGGAAGAGGTCTTGAAACAATCTGCTCAGGAATTCCAAAATGGAGTTTCTCATGAATCAGCGTATTCCTCCCAAGCTGCTAGGGCAGGAACTGTTTCTGGACAAGAAATTCTGGGTGAGCTTTTATCTGGTGAGGGTGCTGGGAAACAGGACCTTTCTATCCAGTCAGATTGGCAGGTACTTAGCAGCTGCGTATTTGTTGTATCTACTGTCGTCAGCTTATTCCTTCAGCCACACCATTCTCATAATCAATATTGATGTCCTTATTGAGAGAGATTTTGTATTTTACAAAAATAAAACAAAACTAGTAGACCTGGAATTCAAGTTTTCCCTTTGATTATGTTGATTATACTTTCAAATTTGAATTCCTTATCTTTGAATGGTTTTGTTCTTCGGTAATGGTTTATGCTAATTGTGACGTTTGTTATCTTTCAAGTGTGTTTGTGTGTATTTTAACGTTCTAATTTTAATTCTTTATCCAGAATTTGTATGAAGTTTCCCCGCATACGCCTAGATGGTCCATGGGCCAGACATCAGATTTGGAATTTGCGCATGACTTGGCTTCTAGTTTTCCTGAACAAAGGCCGCAAGTTTTACAAAATCTGCATGAACCATTTTCTTTTGATCAGCAAAATGAGCAGTTTGTGAATAACAACTTCGAACAACCTAGAGAAGAATCTCATTCTAAAATGAATTCAATGTTAGAGAATGGTATGTTAATGGAAGGAAAGAATGCCTATACCTTGACTGTAAAACAAAAATTATTGGGTGGCGAAGATGGATTGAAGAAAGTTGACAGCTTCTCTCGATGGATGACTAAAGAACTTGGAGAAGTAGCTGACTTGCATGTTTCACCCACCTCTGGCATCTCATGGAGCAGTGTTGAATGTGGTGAAGTAGTTGATGAACCATCTTTGAGCCCATCTCTCTCCCAGGAGCAGCTTTTTACCATAATCGATTATTCTCCTAAATGGGTCTATGCAGGGACAGAAACTGAGGTATTTGATATCTGTGTTATATCTCTCGTCAAGCTTTCCATTTTAGTAATCCAGATACAATTGCGTGGTCCAGTATAATTGTTTTTGGAGATGACTGATGAGCATTCCTTTCTTTTCCCTTTTTAAGCATGTTTTCTTAGTTTATTAAGATGTTAAACTTGGCAAACATAATACTGCCTTTGCTTCCTTACATGGTCTATGTAGCTTCTAGATTTTATTTGTTAGTCATTTGATCCTCCTGCTGCTGTTCAAATAGTGTGGTTGTTACTGATGATATAACTGAAAAAGTCTCTCTTCCAGTTGTTTACCTCCCATTTGTTTAACTGAAAAAAGTCTCTCTTCCAGTTGTTTACCTCCCATTTGTTTGTTGTAAAACAGGTTTTAATTACTGGAATATTTCTGAAGAATGCACAAGAGGTTGCAAAGCATAATTGGTCATGTATGTTTGGCGAAGTGGAGGTCCCACTTGAGGTTCTAGCAGATGGGATTCTTTGTTGTTTTTGCCCGCCACATGAAGTTGGACAATTCCCGTTTTATGTAACCCGCTCCAACAGGTTATCTTGTAGCGAAGTACGAGAATTTGAATTCCGAGAGGGCTCTAGCAAAGATGTAAATGTCAAAGATATCTGTAGTAAGGGTACAAGTAGAATGCGTCTTCATTTGCGACTTGAGAGGTTCTTGTCTCTGAAATCTGTCTCCCCTTCAGACGAGACAGACGATCACCTTGAAGGTCTTGCAGAGAAATGTGATTTAATCAGTAAAATAGTTTCAATGAAGGAGGAAGAGGACTACTACCAAATGTTGGATCATACTTCAGAGCAGTTTTTATCCCAACATGAAGTGATGGAGAAGCTCCTTGAGAAGAAGGGGAAAGAGAAGTTGTACTCATGGCTAATTCATAAGGTTTCTGAAAGTGGTGAAGGACCATCTGTTTTAGATGCAGAGGGGCAAGGAATTCTACATTTAGCCGCTGCTCTTGGTTATGATTGGGCCATAAAACCAACCGTAGCTGCAGGAGTAAGTATCAACTTTCGTGACGCGAATGGATGGACTGCCCTTCATTGGGCCGCATACTGTGGCAGGCAAGAACCTCTAA
>JAYMTQ010000960.1:0-15133 GCA_036897385.1 Geranium incanum | reverse complement strand
GCTCGTATGAGAGAGTTATGTCATTTGAAAGTTTCAATAATTTTTTAAATACAAGGGCATTTTCGTCATTTCTAAAAAAATTGACAGAATCTTCAAAAAAAGTTATATTTCAAAAAAAGTTAACAATATTTATATTTCGAGTGAAGTAAGTAGGACTTCTGAAAACCTAATAGTATATATGTGGATTTTCATTTTTCCTTTATTCTTATACTTTGTATCTTAAGTACATGTTTATGTTTATTATTAATCAGAAAAATTCAATAAGTCACAATAAATTTGATCGATTCTTGTATAGTCACGATGAACATAACAAGTTAAATACCCCTATTAACTCTTTTCTTTGTAGCAATATCAATATTCCGTTTAAAATTCAAGTAAAAAAAAATCGTCTCTTATAAAAAATTACTGATATAGTTTAGTGATGTCTTGTTTTGTCATAACATAATCAAGCTTAAATCTTAATACATAAAAAAATCTCTGATATAATTTGCAATATTTGAGTGATACAATACTATTTTGCAATATTTTCTCTTAAAAAAACCAATCGAATTTGACAATGAATGAAGTTGTTAATGATTTGAATTTTTGTGTTTTCACAATATCTGTCATATTTGCCAAAGCGCAGCACGCATCCCGCTCACGTTAGCAAATATCTTAATTAGATTGCACCAGAAAAATAAAAATCTGATATTTTCGTTCTCGCAAACTCGATTTTCAAGATTAGGGTTTCGCTCTCTCTCTCTCTCTCTGAGAAACACTTTCTTCTCCTTCTCTGTGTCTCGCTCCAATTCACTGGTAAGATCTCCAAATCCACACTCAATTTCTCGCTTACACTGTTTCCGGAAACATGTTCCCTTTTCATGTCTGAAACCAAAACACTCGTCTTCATAGCAAAAAAAACCTAGGTTTTAGGGTTGGGAATTTTGTGCTTTTTTGGGGGTGAAATCATGGACGAGGGAAGGTACGGCGAGGGTGGGGATCAGATGCGCGAGGCGATCTCCGCCGTCGTGGAGGACCCGTTCATGGCGGAGGAAGACGACGACTACGAGGACCTCTACAACGATGTCAATGTCGGGGAGGGTTTTCTCCAATCCATGAAGAGGAATGAGGATTTAGGGTTTAAGAAGGAGGAGGAGAAGAAGTTCGAGGCTCCTCCTGTAATGCCTGAGGCCTCTTCTGGGTTTTCGATTCCTGGTGTTGGTGGCGGCGGCGGGGTTTCTGGGAGGATTGAGGGGTTTCAGAATCAGGGTTTTAGGGGAAATGAGATGAAGGTTCAGATTGGGTCTGGTCCGCCTGGTGGTGGTGGAGGGATGAGGGTTGAGTTAGGGCAGGCTTCGAGTAAGATGAATGAGATGGAGGAGCAGACCGGGAAAAATAATGCTGCGGTTGCTCAGGGTATTATGGGGCAGCAGCCACATGGTGGACCTGTTGGAAATGTTAGCAATTTAGGGAATCAGGGCATGATGAGGCAAGGAGCTGAAGGTGTTAATGGTATGGGCGTGAATATGGCTGGGAATGGGGGTTCTGCTGTTATTGTTGCTGGAGGGGGAGGTGCTGGTGGGGTGGTCTTGTTTGTGGGTGATTTACATTGGTGGACTACGGATTCCGAGCTGGAGTCTGAGCTATGCAAGTACGGGCCTGTGAAGGAGGTCAAGTTCTATGATGAAAAAGCTAGTGGCAAGTCGAAAGGGTATTGCCAGGTTGAGTTTTTCGATCCCAATGCGGCCACCGCTTGCAAAGAAAGCATGAATGGGCATCTTTTCAATGGGAGGCCTTGTGTCGTTGCGTATGCGTCCCCATTCAGTGTCAAGAGGATGGGAGAGGCCCAAGTCAATAGGAATCAACAAACGGCACAGGCTTCGGTTTCCCAACCTAGAAGGCCTAATGAGGTTCCCGCTAAAACTGGCGGCAACAACATCGCGACTGGGGGAAACTATCAAGGCGGGGATAACAACAGAGGGTATGGAAGAGCTAATTGGGGGAGAGGCAACGGACAAGGAATGGGAGGTAGAGGGCCAGGTGGCCCAATGAGGGGTAGAGGTGGTGGAATGGGAGGGAGGGGTATGATGGGGAATGGTGGAAATGGATTTGGGCAGGGCATGGGTGCAAACCCTCCTATGATGCACCCTCAATCAATGATGGGTCAGGGTTTTGATCCTGCTTTTGGCGGACCTATGGGTCGAATGGGCGGTTATGGTGGTTTCCCTGGTGCACCAACACCTCCATTTTCAGGGATGCTATCTTCATTTCCGCCTGTGGGTGGCATGGGCTTGCCTGGAGTAGCTCCTCATGTTAATCCAGCATTCTTTGGGAGAGGAATGCCAATGAATGGAATGGGAATGATGCCTGGGGGAGGTGTTGAGGGGCCTAATATGGGAATGTGGCCAGATCCTAGTATGGGTGGTTGGGGAGGGGAGGAGCATGGCGGTGGTGGTGGCAGAGGGGAATCTAGTTATGGGGAAGAAGCTGCTTCAGACCATCAGTATGGTGAGGCTAGTCATGATAGAGCTGCTTGGCCAAATGCTACAAAGGAAAAAGATAGAGGATCTGAGAGGGACTGGTCTGCATCATCTGATAGGAAGCATCGTGATGATAGGGAGCCAGGTTTTGAAAGGGAAATGCCAGTTAGAGAAAAGGACGTTGCTCATGATCAAGATTGGTCTGAAAGACGGCAGCGTGATGATAGAGACAACAGGGATAATGGTCGAGATCGGGACAGGGAGCGCGATAGGGATCGGGAAAGATCTCGTGATCGTGAACGGGACAGGGACCGCCATAGAGGGGATGAAAGAGACAGGTATGCAGATCATCATCGATACAAGGACCGCGAACCTGAGCATGATGATGACAGGGATAGAGGTCGATCATCCAGGACACACAACAAGTCTAGGTTATCACAAGAGGAGGAACATCGCTCAAGATCTAGAGATGCTGATTATGGGAAGAGGCGACGTATTATCTCAGAATAACTGATTTTATGCTTCTAGGATTTTCTATTTTCGGAAGGAAAGTAGAAATCAAACGAACACTGGGTTTGTCGTGCATGTTTAAATTTATCTTTCAAGAGGTGCTTTTTGGGATCACGAATATTTGAGAGCTGTTCTCACTTTGTTGTTTGAGAGGTCTTAATTGCTTCATTCTCCCAGGAGCATAGTTTTGATCTAGCATGACAAAAGGTAAGTCTTGAACAATGGTACTTCAATTTCACGTATTTTTGTCGTTTTACTTTTATCTTCTTCATGGAAGTTTGATGAGAATTTGCACATGCACTTAGGACTGCTCAGTGTGGTAGGAATGAAATCTTGACAAATAATCCTCCAGCTGTGGATTCGTTATCATTTATCATGCCTGCTGGATCATTTCTTGAAAACTTCTGTAGTCTAAAACTTTATATCGAATTCTTATGAACATGCTATTAACACTCAAGGACTAGATTGGCTTCTTAGTACTAAATAGACCGTATATTAATGCTCGGATGTGTAATAGGACAATGTTTCTTGATAGTTCACCCAGTTCCTTAATCACATTGCGTAGATTGTAAGAATTGGTTGGCTTATAAAGCCATACATTTTCTCCTTGGCTTTACTTTGACACCAAGGATATGGGTTGTCAACCCTTTCTATAAGACAATAACAACCTACCGCCTATGCTTGAGTTATCTTTTCACTGCATGGAATTTCATAATTTTATCTTAATCAGTGAAAGCCTAGGTAAACATTGTTATATTAGAACAAGAAGTAAACAAATACTAGAGTAGAACAAGAAATCTGCCCTGCTTTAGAAACGTAAAGTATAAATATTGTTTTTGAAGTATTTGTGTGTTTCGTTTGGCTTTATATGTTTCTCTTTCCGACATTGTACATTCTGGATGCTCTGGCGCATAATCTGCAAAGGGAAAAAGTTTTAAAAAAAACCTTTAGTTGCTTAATTTTGCTGATGCAGTTTTCATGTGATATACATATTCATATTATTATAAAAATCATTTTGAGTTTGAGTCTTGTAAATTTACTTCTGTGCTCATCTATATAATCAACCAGAAACTATACTTGCTTCTTTTTATACTTTTATTACCTACTATACTAAAAATTGTATTGCTAATCACCCATATTTGCTTTTGTTGAATGAAGGATATCTGATACGAGAAGTAAAAGCTGTTGAGCAGGATTTTGATTTTCCCTATGACGGATGGACTTCAACCTCCTCTGTCAAGATGTAGGAACTGGAACCTTTTCTCTCTTTTAACTTTCTCTTCTTCCCTTTATGTTTTAGTTAATTCGATTCGACGATTATCAGACCTGTGTTGTTGATGATGTCATCATGGCTTTTAACTCGCTGTAGTTTGGGATGTGGTAGACTATTATAGAACTTGCTCTCTGAATGTGATGTAATAGGATTGTTCCTTTTTCTGGTTTGGTGGTGGTTGTATCATTTTTTGTTTTGTTTCATCCCCGTGTTGTTGAGTTTTACTCCATGATAACTGTACACTAGGGTTTAGATATGTAGAAAGCTAACGATTAGTCAATTTACTACTGCCTTGTATAACCCGCGAGTGATAGGTGTACAGGACTAATAGGATCTGTATACTACATTTCTTTGTATATACTGGATTTTTGGGATATAAGATGTGCAGCTTTACATTTCCTCTGATTATTGCTTTCTCTTGCTATGGTTGTTAGTGAAGCCAATAGCTGAGACTTGGTTTGTATAATAAGTAATAACATGATATGATAGCTTTTATCTTCTAGAAGAGTTCATCAATTAGATCATGCACTTGCAAGGTCTTTTCCTGATCCCTGAGGTCAGCATTTTATCTGTTGCATAAAAATGAATTTTTCTGGTCTTTGTATGTATTAGTTGACTGTAAATTAGAGGTAGAGTTAATAGTCTCTCTCTTTCTCCACTTAGATACACATATACCCACTCTTGGAACTATAAAATGTGTACAATACCATCTGTAGGGAGATTGAATCAGCGATCTCTAGTTTATCAGGCTTCTGTCACTTCATTCAAAATAACTTTTTGATCATTAGTCTGGGTTTTTCTCATCTGTCTCTTCATTCATTGTCTTCTTCAGCTAGCTTGGTGAGTTCTTCCTGTGTCACGAGTTTCATGAAAGGCTTTATCAATGTGAGATATGTATCGTTTAGCTGAGAAATGTTTTTCGGTAGAACAGATACATTATGGATGTAAATCGCATTGCATTATATGGCTAAGGGGAAAATAGTTTGGCTCGTTTATTAAATAAGTCCAATTTTGAGTTCGAATTCTATTCGAGTTCAATTATAATGAGCTCAAACCAAATATTTAACGAATCAAGCTTGAACGGCTTGCTTATAACCGTAACAACAAATCTTAGTTATCCTTATTCATATAAAAAGATATATTATTGACGTCAAAGTAATTTCTTTTGTTATCAACTACGTGTTGATTTTATTTATTTATAAGTACATCATGGATATAGATCGCATTGCATCATATGGTTAAGGAAAAAATAGTCCAGTTTATAACAAGCTCAATCTTAAACTCGATTTTGACTCAAGTTTAATTATAACGAGCCCGAACGGCTCGTTTATCCAACATGCTCAATCTTGAACTCGATTTCGACTTGACTTCAATTATAACGAGCATGGACAAAATATTTAACGTAACGAATCCACCAAACCATATGCAACAAAAGAAGCTAGATTGCATAAGTAATCTTTTTTGTTATCAACCGCGCGCGTGTTGATTTTATTTATTTATTTTGTCAATGAGTCATTTCATTTTTATTTATTATTATGTAACACATAATTTTTTTTATTTTGCCATACCATAAATCAAGGCTGTTAAGTAATTAATTAATGAAAATTAACTGACATATTAGACCGTTATCTTTTACAATTTTCACTTTTAACTAATTAATTTGAGATCAACTCATTTCCACCCAAGTTTTAAATAGTGTATGGAGACACTTTCTAGCAGCTTCCAGTTCTGACTTCTGACCAGAACTAGTTAGATAATAGTCCACACCCAAACATCCCCTTAAGAACTCTAAAACCCACGACGGACACAATTTTCCCGATCGCCAAACACCCCTCTCTCTCCCTCTCGCTCTCTCTCACTCACACAGTACATGCAAAAACCCTATACTCGAAACCCAGAACGCTCACAGTCGATTCCAGAAACCCAACAATGTATTCCACAACCCTACGATCTCGAATCGCTCCAATCGCGTCGAGGAACACCAGAAACAGTCGATTCTCTTCCACAAACTCATCTTCCATAAACCCTCCCAAAGAGACCTTCGCCTCCGCCCAATCCGCCGCCGCCGCCTCCGATCTACCTCCTCCTTCTGCCTCCGCCGCCGCCACTCCGGATGCGAGAGCTGGAGCCGCGAGGAGATCATGGAAATTTCTCACGTACGGGCTGGTCGGAGCTCTCACCGGAGCTGCTTCTTCGGCTGGTTACGCCACTTACGGTCGGTGGCTTCAATTACACGGCGCATTGCGCTTCTAGGGTTTTTTTATTGTTCTTTTCCTCTGATGCTTTAGGAAGGAGAAGAAGTTGTTTTTGTGCTGCTTCTGTTTTGATTGTGCTATTGGTTTTTGTGTTGTTTATTAACTGCAGCTTATTCTTGTGAGGAAATCGATGGGATGGCGAAGGGGCTTCGAGCTGCGGCCAATCACACAGCTCCCGAAGATGCATCTGCTATTGAGGTGAGTGTGAATTTTCTGATTTTTTTTTTTATAAATTTAGACTGCAGTTTGTTTCAGTTCTAAATATTAAATCCATTCCTCTTTGAACCGTGGACTTAAAGTGTTAATGAATTTGAACTTGTGGGGATGGATAATGTGGTCATAGCTCTTGCGGTCTTGTAATCATCATTAACAACCGAAGTCGCCTTTAAAGTATTGCGTGTCAAGTATTTGTAGGCTTAGTCAGGATGCGTAATCCTTGTTTAGGATCGGGGTAATAGAATGAAGGGAAAAGTACAGATAACTATCCCCAACTACACACCATTTCCACTTAACTACACCTAACTATGATTTGGGTCATTCAACTGCACTCAAGTTTCATGTTAAGTTTTTGGATTGAAAATGAAAAGACGAAATTGCCTTCGACTAAAAATCTAATTTCAGACTTCAAAATCTAAAGTCATATATTCAAATCTGATTTTAGATTTTAAAATTAATTCTTCGCTTTGTAGATTTTAATTTTTTTTAGATCTGAAAATTAGAGTTTTAACCTACAACATTTTCGTCTTTTAACTTTCAAAATTAACATTTTCCATCCAAAAACTGAAGAGATGGAAATTTATGAAACTTGGGTGTAGCTAAATGACCCAAATCATAATTAGGTGTAGCCAAGTGGAAATTGTGTATAGTTGGGGATAGTTATATGTAGTTTTCCCTAGAATGAACATTCGCCAAGTGTTTTGGTCGTTAAGTATAAATTAAATGATTGATAGCCTAGCTGTAACTTGCCTAAAGATGCAACCTTCTTCATCTTCATGCTCCTCATTGGAGAAGTAAAATGTTCCGAGTCAGGGACATTGTTAAATTTGGAATTTCAGAATTATTTGATAAGCATGAAAAATCACTCATTGAAAATTGTTGGGAAAAATCCATTTGATTTGCAAAATGACCATGCAAAAATCTTATATATAAAAAACCCTTACACAACTGGTTATCTACGAGTTAAATTGTTATTCAGAGGGAAAAGTGGAAGCTTGCTATTCTCCCACATAAAAGGATTCATATCTATCACTACATCGCCGTCATTCTAAGATGATGCTGTCTTTATATTGAATTAAAAGTTTCTTAACATAAAACTGCGTCTTTTGTTACTTTTGTTAAATTTGGATGGATATTTGTTGGTATGTAAGCATGTATGTGTTTTTTCTGATGCTTTTGGCTCGTATGAATTTATATAATGCAGCGTACTGTTATTGTTACCTCAGTCATTTAAGTAAGCTAGATATGAAATCACAATTAACAACATATTGGAATCAATCTCTTATGCAGAAATTCCAAGGTGCAGCCTACTCTACGGCAAAGAGAGGTGAATACCCTCCCCTGACTAGGTTTTGTTTCATGTTACAAATTGAATACTTGTATTCTGTATCCTGATTAATTCCACGTGCCATTTTCTTCTGGAATTATATAATTTCCATGGATTTTAGCTGTACTATTGATCCGGTTTCTTACTTAGGTGCTGAGAATGGGTCTGACACACATGTCTCGATTTTTCCTTTGCAAGTATGTTATTGTAATGAATCTGAATTAAACTGATATTTGCAATAAGTGACTTGTAAGTTCAATATGAAGAGAGGAACAACATAGAAAACTAATTGAAGTAAATTACATTTACCCCAGAAGTATCAGTTTTAACTCTCATTTTCTCCATTTTTTCAATATGCTTTTTGATGTTATCATATGCTGTTATATGGAAGCAGAAGCCTAAAAAGAATGTAAAACATGCATTTTGTGTGTCTAATGGGAAGTATGTTACTATAATTAATCTGAATCATGTTAAAAAAATTCAACTTCAAACATTAAATTTGACATGAAAAAAAACACTCATAAATAAATTATCTTAGAAAAGGGTTGAAATTCTTATCTATTGGGTAGTACTTACAGATACCTGTGCAGAGCTGGGTCATGATATCAAGTTAGTTCTCTTTTTATATTTACAATAATACATGCTCATCAAATGAAGAGGCAGTCAACTGCTATACAATAATTTCATGTACGTATTTGTACATGTTCTCCACGTATCTATAAAGATAACATACACGGTGAAGATAAGATTTGGTTGCAGATTGTATACTGATTGTTGACCATAATAAAAGTATGTTCAGTTTCCCACTTCTTTCTATGGCAGTCCAAAATTTGTGATTAGGGTATGCTGAAGGAGCAATTAATTAGAAGCCAAATGTGAATATACACACACACACACACACACTGCTGTGAATAGAAATCAATTCTAAACTCAATTAAACTATTGGGTTTGGACAAAAACCTTTCACTTGGTCTGGTGGAAAATGTGCAATACCAAGCTCAATCTTCTCATACTTTGTTTCAGTGGGCAACAATATCTTCAGAAGTTTATTTTTAGTTATTACTTACCTTATATTGATCGATTTTGTATCTGATATTTCAGTTTCTGCTAAAACAATTGAACTTTACTTGGATCTTCGTAGGCAAATTGAAGAACATGTTCAGGTGAGTGCTATATTTGATGTCTGATAATTCTATTAGTCCTTAAAATTTCTGTTGCTGATGCCTCCTAAATGTTTTTTTTTGTTTTCTGATAAAATGTGAATTCTTTTTTGTTTGTCGGTTAAGACTTTCGCTGAACCAACATCAACTAAGCTTCTTCCGGATATGCATCCAATGGAGCAGCAGCAGAATGTATTTACACTTGTTTTAGATCTCAGCGAGACACTTATTTGCACTGACTGGAAGGTAAAGCTTTGACTTTTTGCAATACCTCTCATTTATATGCTAAAATGGATTGAATATTTCAGACCCATAGGTCCATTATTTAAGTCACACAGGCTTATGTATTCATTAATAAAACATTGTCTGTTTTGGTCAATGTGTATGCTGACAATGAGATATTTCATTTTGGCATGTTAAGCGTGAAAGAGGCTGGCATACATTTAAAAGACCTGGAGTTGATGCTTTCTTGGAACATCTGTCCAAGTTCTATGAAATTGTTATATACTCAGACGAGCCAAGCATGGTACATTGTGTTGACTTGCCATTCGTCCATATATGCTTGTTGATATCTAATTTTAGTACTCATGACCTGGATGTTCTGGTTGCTTTTGTTCCAGTTAACAATTACAATCATTCTCTTTTCCTGTTTTGTTTAGTTTGTTGATCCTGTTGTTGAGAGGTTGGATAGTAAGCAAAGTATACGGTACAAGCTATCAAGGGATGCGACCAAGTATCAGAATGGAAAACATTATAGGGTATGCTCTATTTGATGCATGTTTTTATCTCTGTTGACTGGTTTCATTCTATCTATTGCACTGTGTGGCTCCATGATATCATTCATATGTGCTTGATTCTTTGACCAGTTTTGCTTCTGCTGGCCTACTGAAGAAATAGTGACATGTAATCGTTTGTACTCCATTCTTCCTGACTTTGACATATCTCCCGAATCCGGAAATCAGTGAAATGTTTCTTCAGCTGTGATCCATGTTGGTTCATGAAACAATATGCTTTTTTTGCTCTGATTTTCATGAAATCTGGAACCTATCTAACCAGTTGTTATTGGCAAGCTTCATCTATGATGTTTCTGGTAGTTTTCTAGATGTCTGTAGCAGAGGTCTTTGAATGTTTCACAGAGTAATCCATCTGTAGCGTATGAGTTGCGGGTCTAAAATTTAGGTTAGGGATAGGGGGGCTGTCAGGTATAACATATAAACAAGGGAAAAGTACAGCCCACTATACCCCATTTCCACTTAGCTACACGCAACTAAGATTTGGGTCATTCAGCTACGCCCAAGTTTCATAAATTCTCATATGTTAAGTTGTTGGATGCAAAATGTTAATTTTGAAAGTGAAAAGACGAAAATGCCCTTAGATAAAAATATAAATTCCAGACCTAAAAACCTAATTTTAAAATCTAAAAGTCAAATTTAGACTTGAAAATTAGATTTTTAGTCAAAGGGCATTTTAGACTTTTCACTTTGAAAATAACATTTTCCATTAAAAAACTTAACATATGAGAATTTATGAAACTTGAGTATAGTTGAAGGACCCAAATCTTTGTTGGGTGTAGCTGATTGGAAATGACGTATAATTGGGGATAGGTATCTCTACTTTTCCCTATAAACAATATGCCAACAATTGACCTTTACAGAGTCCCCTTCTGTCATGTTAAGATCTATGATTGCCACCTCTTGATTGTGTATAGAGGACTATCTTATCCGAATTGCATATTTATCACTGTGTCGTAGTAATATTGCTCTTGGGATTAGTGTATTGTCCTGCTAATAAATGTTGTTTTATGTGCAGGACCTCTCAGCTCTTAATAGAGATCCAACGAAAATTATATATGTCAGCGGCCATGCCCTAGAATCTACTCTCCAGCCGGAAAATGGCGTCCTAATCAAACCATGGAAGCTTGAGTCTGATGATACTGCACTTGTCGATCTTATTCCATTTCTCGAATGTAAGCATTCCCTCTCACAAAAAGAACAGTTTAGGTTCATGATGCTAAGTGATACTATCACCTCCATTTTTGTGCAGATGTCGCCCGTCATCCACCACCTGACATCAGGGAAACGCTAAAGACATATGATAGGAACAGTGATATCGGAAAGCAGTTCATTGAGCGTTTTAAACAGCATCAAGAGTAAGCTGCCTTTCTTATTGTAATGCCCGTGAGATTATTGCAATACATTTCCGTTTTCTTAGTTTGAATTTGCTATTAATAAATAAGGGAAAATGTCACATACCTCCCCCTAAGTTCATTCTCACTTAACTCCCCTTGACTCTAAACACGTTTTCTATGCCCCCAAAGTTTCAAAAGTGGCACTTTACCCCTCCCCGTTAACTTTTTTGGAAATGACAAAAATGCCCTTGTATAATTTTTTCTTAAAAATAAACAAATAAAATTTATTTTGAACTTATTTTATTATGCTGTAATGGTTTTTACTTTGTAAATTTGTCAAATGTAATGGTCATTACTTTGAAAAGTCCCTTGTAAGGGTCGTTACTTTGTCAATTTGTTACCAATGCTTGTTGGTCAAGCACTTGAACTTGGGTTGTCTTGCTTCATCATAGCATAGTCAAGAGCTCAAATATTGATACATAACTTGCCGATAAAAAAAAACCTTTGTAAATTTGTCGATTGCTATATCTTATGCATACTTTTCTTTTATGCCATTGATTTGTTGATTTTGATTTTGGTTGGATTATGGTGTAGGCGAACAAAAGAGCAGAAACCGCGCTTATGGCGAAGATAATCTGATGGAAGGCAACAAAAAGACGGAGATTACAACATTCAAAGAAGTCAATAACCGAGTAAAGTTACTTTAAGGTTGATTCATTCTGCTGCTTCATCTCCGAAGCTTAACAAATAGGGTTTATTAATTTGTTCTCTCCTAGTGGCATGCTTCTGTTATTGTTATGATGATTTTTCACAACGTTTGTATTATCGCGGTTTCTGTAGTCACGATGAAACTAGATGCTGGAATACCAATTTTGGCTGTGCAACGGATTGTTATGCTATATAGTATGGAGAACTGAATGATCTTGAATACATGATTTTATATCCAAATTTCTATTTTTTGGTTTGTTTGCTATCTAAGCAATGAAATGACAAGACAAGAATTCAACATTTTACCTATGATATAATCATTCGGTTTTTGATTCATGTACTATTTCATTTAAATAATCGATGTCAATGTCTTTATAGATTTGAGTCATCGAGCCTGTCACACCATTGGTATGTTAATAGACTAATAGAGAATTACACGTCCCAATGATTTCTTGCAAAATGGTAAAAATCAGATACAATTGAAGCTATTATTTATTTAATTTTCCCACAAGGTTTATTTTCCCATAAGGTTTTATGATAAATGTTTTATACTTGATAAATCATCATTTTTATATTTTTAGTAATACACTAATTTTGAAAATTTGATATAAATTCTGGTTTCAAGTAAATTCAAATCTATCATCATAGTTTTGAGTAATTGCATATTTTATAGTAAGTAGGGATAAAAATATTATATTTTATTGCACTTATTATGACGTGATTTACAATTTATTACACCTATCATAAAAAATTTATTTTTAGATTAGGTGATTAATTACGTTTCTTTTACATGTTACTCTATTTTACTAGAATTTTGACTGAATTTTATTTTGAGAAAGACAAAAATACCTTATACTATCCATCAAACCGTTCACTCATTTTCAATCCAATTTCCTAAAATTGAACTTTTTCGCTTACAAATCGACAAGGTAAAATCAGCCAAAAACGAGGGGACCATTAATTACTATAGGTTGATTTTTTTCATTTCCCAGCATATTAGCGAACGAAATTACTAATCATACTTCATTTGGACACTTTAAGTTTTAGGATCAATCACGTGGTCGTGATTAAATTTCCATAAATATTATTAGATTTGTTATTGCATCGAATATTAATTTCAGGAGATATTTGAGCGGTTTGAATATAAGGAATTTCACTTTTTTCTATAATCAGTTAATGAATGGCAAGAATAATCATTTTAGGAAATTGATAATGCTTCCTACCAATATTTAGATTAAGTAATTTTTGAGAGAGATTTTTATCTTTTAACTAGAAAATATTTCTTTTCAGTTGTATATATATATCGTTAACTTCTATGTACAATTAATTTCCTTAAATTGATATTTGGTAAGTTAATAAAAGATTAACAGTTTCAATGATAAAATATTTTATAAAATTCCTATTTTAATATAGGCTCTAAATAAAATTATGTCAATATATGCAAACATAACTAACATAATTTAATGAAATATGATTTTATTAAATTGATATTTGAACATATATATATGTATATCTAAATTATTGCCATAATTTCATTAATTTCCTGAAATTAAATTCCATTTCCATAAACATTATCGCTCTTCTGTATAAAACTTGCCACAATCTCCAAAACCCTGATTAGCATAAACATGGAGTTTATTGTGGCATTCTTGCTAATATCGATTTCTCTCAGCACCTCGCAAGCTGTATTAACTTGTGGGTATGGGAATGGTGGCTCGAAGGTGTCTTCCACCGTCGTTGTCGATCAATCCGGCAAAGGAAATTTCAAGACGGTCCAATCCTCCATCGACTCGATCCCAATAAATAATAACAAGTGGGTTAAGATCCACATCAACGCGGGCACTTATGAGTAAGTGTCATAAAATTTCTCGGAATGTTGTGTTTTATTTTTCTGTAAATCGTTACACATTAAACATGTTACAATATATGTATGTGTTATGATGTAACATTCTTTAACACTTGTTAACTTGGATTCAATAAATGTGCAGAGAAAAAGTTACTATTCCTATTAACAAACCGTGCATATACCTCCAAGGCCAAGGCCGTGACGTCACCAAGATTACGTACGATGCACATACCGTGACGGATTTGAGTGCTACTTTCAGTTCCTCTCCGAACAACCTTGTCGTCAAGGGCATAACTTTCGAGGTTTTGACCCGACAACATTAATTTCCTCGAAAATAGTTATTTCTGCATTATTATAATTTTCTAAAAATATTGTTTCATATATTTGTTGTTTTGAATGTTGCAGAATTCGTATAATTTAGGGCCGAAAGGGCGAGGCAGAGCGGTGACGCCAGCAGTTGCAGCAAGAGTATATGGAGACAAATTAGGGTTTTATGATTGTGGATTTCTTGGGGTGCAAGATACGGTGATGGATGTGCAAGGTCGACATTACTTCTCCAACTGCTACATTGAAGGTGCTATTGATTTCATCTTTGGCAACGGTCAATCTTTGTACGAGGTACCTATGTTGTGAATACGGTGTTTATTGTTCGGGTGTTTATTGTTCGGTTTTGAGTCAGTTTGGTTTGGTTTTGAACTGAACTCATCTATTCGGTTTCAACAAAATAAAAACCGAAACTGAACTGACGTAATTCTGTTCGGTTTGGTTTTGAACATGTTGTTTTTAGTTCGATTTGGTTTATTATGAACTGTATTTCATGAGATTCTCATATTTTAGACCGTTTTGATTTATTACTTGACTTACTAGTTTTTGGTTGAATTTTCTTTGATGCGATTTTCATGAAATTATCACAATTTTAGCTGGTATTGACTTATTATTTAACTCATTTATAGTTGGACTAATATTTTGAAGCCCAATTAATAAAAGTCGATGACTTAAAATGAGCCATATGTCCAACCCGACCAATATTTGGTTCTGTTCAGTTTTGAACCAAATCAAGATGGTTCTTTTTATTCAGTTATTTTTAGGCAGCCCTAGACTTCGTCTTCTAATTGTATAGACGAATATGATTGTTAACAAATGTTATCGTCAATTTTTTTAGGATTGTTGGATAAATGCAACCGTCGGGTCGTTGTCTTCCCAACTCAGTGCCGGTTACATAACAGCACAAGGTCGAGCCTCCCGGACCGA
>JAYMTQ010000959.1:0-15134 GCA_036897385.1 Geranium incanum | reverse complement strand
GAGACGGTGAGTAGCCAACAGCAGTCGATACATAATTTACAACTTGAGTTGGAAGAGGAGAGGAATGCTTCGTCGTCGGCCGCAAACGAGGCAATGTCAATGATATTGAGGTTGCAGAGGGAGAAAGCAGAAGTTCAAATGGAGGCTAGGCAATATAAGCGTTTTGCAGAGGAGAAATCTGCGCACGACCAACAAGAGATTTCGTCGATGGAGGACTTGTTGTATAAGAGAGAGCAGGCGATTCAGTCTTTGACGTGTGAAGTTCAAGCTTATAAGCACAGGATGCTGAGTTACGGGCTTGGCGAATCTGAGGCAGATGGAGAAGGGAGTGGGCTTAGCCATAACCAGAGCATGCACGACAACTTCGATGCTCAAGATGAACTCCCAATCTATGATTATCCACCTTTAAGATGCAACCTCGGCACTAATTTCGAGGGTGAAAATGAAGTCATTGACATCGAGAAATATGCATTTGGTGAGACGCCTCGAGACCACTTGAAGAATTTGGAATATAGGATCAGCCAAATGGAGAGATCTCCCAAAAAGAATCAGCTCGACGGGGACTTCTCTAGCGGGAAGAACATTTTGGAGAAGGCGATAGTCGGTCAGTCTCCTAGGTGGGCGAGGCTTTCTGGTCGGATTTCCACCGATAGCATGATAGTTAAAGAAATTGCTTCAGATATTGCCACCGAAACTCCTATGCGCTGCAACAGCGTCAAGAAAGTGGATTACTTCCCGTATCCCGAAGACTATAATCCAAGAAAGCTGGATCATGTATCAGAATGTGATGATGACATGACTAATGATAGAATCTACACAATCGATTCTATTCATACTGGGATTAACTATAACGGTATGAAGGAACCCAAATCTGGAGTTGGGATGTGTGAGGATTATTATATGAATACCCCGAAAGAATTTTTCAATCGGATTGATGTTAGCGATCCTGCTGATGTCAAGAAGCTGTATGTGAGACTTCAGGCACTCGAAGCCGACAGGGAATCAATGAGGCAGGCAATTCTTTCAATGCGGACTGATAAAGCCCAACTAGCATTGCTGAGAGAAATCGCTCAACAATTGAGCAAAGACATGACACCTGAAAACCGCATGCCAGTGAAAAGATCACCTGTTATCAAAACCTTTTCCATCTTCTCAGTTTTTAAGGTAACCATGGCACATCATTTGACTATTTTTTTTATCAGCAACATTTGACTATTTATGCCATTTGCATAACTGCATTACCTAGTCTTTGCCATGCTATCCTTGGCTCATTACTGCGCCATTGTTTGTGGTTGTACTTCCGGAGTTGTTTTTTCTTACTTCTACTTCTATGTCATTTACCGTTCAGGACCTTGATTTATAATATTACTTTGATTACCTTGCAGCTGCCCCCCTCTTTTAAAAATATTTTGTCACAAATTTGTCTGTATAGTAACTTGGCTAAAGATTAGTTACAATATTATTATTTTTTATAGGTAGTTATAGTAATATTAAAACTGCAAAATCAAAATCATCAATTTGTATCATGTTTGTTTGATGTGTATACTAGTTTACCTCTTCCTGCAGTTGAGACATCCTGTGTAAAATCATTAAAGCTTCTTTTAAGCCGAAATGCTGTTGGATAAGTAACTCCTCTAAGCTAGAACAGACTGCTATTGTAGGCTGCTAAACCTGTTTCTTTTGTGTTCTCTTCAGTGGTTTGCATCATTCGTCTTCCGGAGAAAGAAAGGGGGTCGTCGGAGCAAGTAAGTTATTACCATTCCATCCGTCTTATCAATACTAATTCATTTGGAGTTATGAGAATCTGCATATGCAGTAGAATCAGAAATTTCTTTGTTGCTGCATTTGGAATGAGCGAGATAGTATAGTTCTCTGCATAATTCAGTATGAGATGCATGTTTTATCAGAGGTCTTCTCGATAGGTAACAGGTGATTGATTTATGCGGCTTCTGCTCGTAATGTACAGGTACCTTTTTGAGCTGTCAGCCCAAAACTTGGGCTTGTTGATGCTTCTTGACAACAGCCCCGAGATGAGGCAATGGAGATGCCTTGCAAGTACACAAGTCTGAGATCAATCAATTCCAAGAAAATCAAATGGATACATAGTGCACACTATTACCATTGTTTTTTTTGCTGCAGAATTAGGTGTTTTGTGCGATTTTCTCTTGCGTGATTATGATTTTGATGAATTATACAGTAAATAGCATGCTGTTTTCTTGTAGTTTGTTTGTTGGGACTCAGCTGAAGGTGTCGTCTGATCTGGCCCTTGCTGTATAGTAAAGATTTGTTGTTGTTCTCATCTATTCATGCCATCCTTTATTTACCTTGTGTAGGTACGCGGGTTTCTACACTTTATATATGTCCCCAAGTACCAGTTACTCACACTCGAAAGCTGAAAGTGAAAATGAAAATGAAAATGAAAATGAAAATGAAAATGAAAAACACCCTTCAACAAGCCGATGATGCAAACTAGAAACCAATGTATGCAATTATTATAAGTGAAGTAAACCCGAATGAGCTAACCTCAATTGTTGTACTGAGTATTTGTATCCTGTAAACACAAGGTTTGATAATATCAGTCTTTTAAAAATTCAATTTAAAAATCTATATTAATTCTTGATTTGCATTCTAAAGATGGGTTTTCACCTAAACCCATCTCTAGTTTTCCCAAATATATACAGTATTCAGACAAAGAATGGAGGGAAAATTTATCAAGGCCATAATGAAATTACATTAAAATAAAAAAGTGGAGTCATACAGGTGAAATAGAAGCTGTATAAGACCCATTGGAGTACTTCAAGCCTTTCAACGAACCCATGCGCAGGTGAGGAGTGATAGTGGCTTCTCGAATGCTAAAAGCATGCGCATTTTCTCGCGACCCTTCTGTATCGGATTCTTCACTAGCTTCCCCAAGAGCAACATTCAAGCCGGTCGAGATTGGTTCTGTGGTAAAGCTGCACATTCACCACAAACAAAGCGAATAATTGAGAGCTGGATTTAGCGGGTCTAGAACACTCTTCAGGTAGGTTCATTCCTGGATAGACTTTCGTCGAGTTTACTTGATCATACAAAGAAATTGAATCATATGAGAGCACACATTGAAGTTTGCAATTTCCTTCTAGACGAATTAGATGGTTGGAATTCATTAATTTCCCAGAACCTATTATCTGAAACATATTTTTTTTAGCTTCAATATGCTGTATCTGCACGTGAACGCCAGTAAAATAAAATTCTTCTACAATAAGGATTTCCAAAAAAAAAGGTATTAGGTCTAGGGGCGGCATAGTAGCATTGGACCACTATCAAGGTTCTAAAAGTGAAACTCGGTAAAATTGAACTACCGAGAATCAGTTTTAAAACTCGGTCAACTCAACTTTACCAAGTTCTCAGGGAGAAATCGGAAGTTTTAGAACACTGGTCACCATAGATTTAGTCATCACTTCACCATATCTTACACACTAATTTCCTTGAGCAACAAAAAGGTTGGTGAAAGATTACTTGCAGATGGTTTCCAACTTCAAAACCAAAGTAAAAAATACGGCA
Source organism: Geranium incanum (assembly GCA_036897385.1). NCBI lineage: Eukaryota > Viridiplantae > Streptophyta > Magnoliopsida > Geraniales > Geraniaceae > Geranium > Geranium incanum. Next base: position 11,591 of record JAYMTQ010000959.1, on the reverse strand, counting down.
TACAATCAGAAAGGTTCCTAATAGAAACCTCGAGAGAATGATCATACCTTGCCTCAAAACTCTGTCCTTCAGGATGCATAAGCGAGCACGCACCACAGATAATCCAAGGTGGTAAATACGCATCCTTGATTTCTATGCTACATAAGAGACTGGGCGATGAACCTTGAATGGATTCACCGTCTCTTGCATTGGATCCATTTGGAGAAACCACGTGATCAGCCCTTTTCGTCTCCATGCATCTAACCTGCAGAACAAGGTCAACAACAAAAATAATGGGAATCTGTATAAGTGAGAAAAGCCGCGAGTAATTTACTGGAGTTATCATTTCCATCCAAAATCATGGCACTAGAAGAAAGGACTAACTAAGGCACAGTCCACGTGAAAAGGGACTAGTGCAAGTCTCACAGATAATTACCTCAGCTCTAAAACATGAAGGTTTACAGCAAAGCAAAAACACCCCAATAGAGGGAGAGAGAGAGAGAGAGAGAGAAAGCTAAATTGCTCCACGGTTTTTTTGAAACTAAACAACATATCTTTCTAGCGAGGCATATTCTAAATTATAGATGTTGCGTCTCAAATATCATGCAATCGTGTAAAGTGTATGCTGATAACACCTACCTCTGGAGAAGAAAGTGCAGCATTTTGGAATGGTACAGGTGAATACAATACAGGAACATCATCACTGCTCGATGCCGTTAATAAAGATCTGAAGACAGAGATAAGAGATATATCTATATTAAGATTGTAGGGAACACATAAATTTACTCAGCTCAAGTTGTCCGATTATTAAACTAAATAATTCAAGCTACCAAAGAGTTCAGATTATATTGTATGCAAAGATAATTATTTTCTGTACAGTTACTAAAAAAAACTAGGCAGCTAAAATGAAAGTATGTCTAGACGGTGAGAACTATTGAATGTTGAGGACTTACCTATAATTTAACATAAAATCATATAATCCTTGAACGTTTTTATTTCCACTGAAAGCTAACAGAGACTGGGGGCTTTTATCCACATCAGATATGCAACTACGGCGTCGAGTCTGCACAGTTTCAAGAGAAAAACATAAGTGAAACTAACTTTGAAGTTTAATAGAGCATATTTTGGACACCTTTAGTACGCGACAAACAACTTAACATGAACAATAAACAGTGGATATACTAATTTCTCTTACAAAAAAATGTGCAAAAAGGAGAAGAATCAAGATTCGCCTTGTATAAGTTCAGTTGAGTCAAATGATGCAAGTAACCAAAATGATGAATATATACACAACAAACCTGGCCCAGGTTCAATTTTTTGATCTCTGACAGCTCAATTAAATCCTCTGAAGTGGCTTGTTCTACTTTGGAACGACAAAGAGGCATAGAGAAACAGACATCCTGTCCCATCATCATTTTAATGAAAAATAGAGAAAGAATGGCATCAGACCTCATTAGGTACATAAAATGTAAAAACTATTTCCATGAGTTTATCAAGATGAGCAGAAAATTCATTCTTCAATATGTAACTTCGCATTAGTAAATATACACTGGAATGAAGTTTAAAAAAATGAGCATCATGAATAAGAATAATCATATAAAATAGTCTATCAGCATGGGTTATTATCCATTCCCAACTACCAATGCCTACTTGGCCAAGCGTTAAGAGCTTGAATCCTTGGCCCAATGGCCAGGATTCAAGCCTAGTACGAGGTATTGCTCAGCCAAGAATTAAAAAGATCTGTTTCCAACTTCTACAAACATTTGAAGTAAAAACGGAAACAATTATGGTAATAACTTGTCAGTTTGGGTTGTTGAGTTCTAGACCATCAAACTAATTACTATATTGAACGAGACAATTTAGATCAATCAATGTAAACTTTTGAACCAGTGACGAAAAAGACTAGAAAATAGAAATTGTGTCTAGAGTGAGTAGTTTATGAGTATGCTGATATCCACTCTTACCATATTGTTATGGTACGGTGACAGTGAATCTAACTACAAAAGCACAAAACAATGAAGCTGATAGCTCAAATGAGCTGAAGAATATATCCTAATTCCTAATGGGCATCTAATTAAAACAAAGCCCATTTCCAATTCTTCTGAAGTTCTATAAGAAACAAATGTTTGAATTTAGTTTTAAAAACATAAAATAAACATTTAAACATACATCGTCTTTCATATTAATAAATTTATTAGAGGTTTACTTTAGATAAGCAACTTCCTACCTGTCTAGAAAACATAATGTAACCCAGAAAAGTTGAATGTGAACATGAGATGGACATCAAAGTAGTTTTGAATAGTTCACAAACAAGTCCATAAAATGAAGAATGCATCTTACATGTTCTTTCAATGAAGACCTCAATCCTCTTGTTGATTGTGAGATATATGCATTACATGTTCGTTTGCTTTTCCCCGAGCCATCACCAGCAATGAACATCACCACAAAAGTCGGAGTGCATACTAGACAATTTACCATCAAAAGCATCAAATCAATTGATGATATATATGATAGTAAAGAGCACAATTGTTCGCAAATTTAGACCGTTGATCATTCATATCAGTGGCGATAAGAAAATGGTTTCTTACATCCCATCCCGTTGAATGATTTTGCATAGGTTACAACAGGGCTTTATATTGCGTCACCAATATTTTGAGTTGCTTTACTATCAGTAGCATTTACAAGCAATCTATTGCCCGTTTACCACATTAGTAATATCCTGGTACTTTTTTCTTAACCTTGCTGCAGACCGTCAATAACCATTAAAGTTAACTTATAAAATAAAAGTAATACATGATAAAAACAGACCCATAATTTAAACATGACTTGCACATAAAATATAGGTCACACAGGCAAAAACAGAAGAACATAAGAGTGATACAATTACCAATGAGGTATACATATTTAGTGCACACATAATTGATGGTTTATGATTATTACTTAATCTTGAGAACAAATAGGCACTAAACACACAAGTTTACTTATTACCATAAAATAGATCACAGACACTTTTCCGGAGCATGTAGTAAAGACTCTGAAATGAATCCTCCCACACCGCCTGTCTTTTTCTTAAAAATTCTGCTTCCACTGAATCAAAAAAGAAAAATATTGGTAAGGGGACTCTACAAAGAAAACATAAAGCCAGAAAACCTTGACACTAAATTATGAAAGTGGCTAACAAACCTCTATCTGCTGATAACTTCAGCACAGATATAAGAGAAGGTGGTAGAGAAGATTGAGGGTAAACCCATGAATGCAACGATCTAATGTTATGAGTGTTGGCAGTAGATATGAGTCCACTACCACCATAAGTAGATTGTACCAACCCATTAGATGTAGCAGACATGTTCATCCTATGAAACCTGTCAATTGCATCAACAGAAGCATATGACCAGCAGGGCATTCTTATATCTCTACACTGAAAAGAAAGCAATATCACAGCTATGGTTCGTGGGCCTGTACTCACTGGTTCACCGAGGAAGAGGACACCAGCCACATAGAAGTTTTTAGAGTAAAATCTAAAGGAGCATTTTGTCCAGATATGTGGCACTCAGAGCAGAAATTGCCTGTATAAGTCGATGTAGTATCACCGGAAGTTTCAGAAGAATTAATTGGTACACCAGAAACAGGAGGAAGTTCACGTGCAACCAGTCCTTTTAACACTTTATCCTACGAAAATAAACGATGGTTTACTAACCAGGAGTCATTTAAGTTGGAAGCATAGCAAATGATGTATATTAATTAGTAATTACCATGTCAACAGTGGTCAGACCAGAAAACCTTTCACCACTTGAAGAAAGGTCAGTAACACTAAGAAATTTCCTTTGACTACACTTTTCAATTGTATGACGAGCTTCCGCCATGCCATCCTTGAAAACTTCAGCAGAGCCTACAGAACTCTCAGTACTGCCCACAAGATCACAAAAATAGTCAAGTGAAAAATGAGATTGCATTACTACATACAATGACAAATCGTAGGTGAGCATTTTGAGAAAGGCCTAAGTTGGTACCTTTTCTTAGAAGCCAAATTTGTAAGCATGAAGAAACTTTTCAGGCTGATATTTCGCTCATCCGTAGTGCCTTCAGGCTGCTAATTTAAACAGAGATATTCTTCAGACCGTATGAACTTTCGAAAGTGAGATTCAGGAGAAAAACTAGAGAATAGTTTTAAAAAATGTCTACTGACCTTATCACTATTATTCTTTCCAGAAAGAATCCGGAACCTTGGTTTTTTTACAGGATATACTTCATTAATACGAGTGTTGACATATCTTGGATTCTTTGATGCTTCTGGTTTCTTAAGCCCATGATTCACTTCACTGTATATGTGTAGATGAGACAAACAAGTTCACAATGCAGTATTCAGTAAGGAATCAAAGTAGTAGTAGAGAAAACATTACCTTGAAGATCCAAAGGAAGAAGCTTGTGATTCAGTAACACGTTCTACAACATTTCTTTGCCTCAACTGCTCCCCCTGAAGCACAACAATATTAGCATTATCAGAGTCCTTTTCTCCTTTACAGTCAGAAGTTAAACATGAAGGGAAAAATTGAGGCCAAACTGCTGAAAATGTTGCTATATGTTCCAGATGAAATTGAGCAGTATGGCAGAATAAATATATAATGCAAATGCATTAGACCAATAGAAAGTGCATATCAATAACAGAAAAGGGTATGCATATTATTTAATCACATGTACTTTGGGTTCTAATAATCTAATGTTGGTTTTCAATTAATGTCTTAGAAACAGGGAGAAGAGTTTTACTTTGCACCCCATGTAAGACTGGTTTCCTTAATGATTAGCAATATATAGTGGCTGCCAATTTTGCATGCATTAGTGATCAAGAAGACTTGTTGTCAAGTCCCGGGATTGTTCTCTTCCACGGATTGTAGTCATCGTGATATACAATATATTAAAATTACATGTATTATCTCGTTTCAACACATAAGATAATTACATTTCTAAACAATAAACAAAAACTTGAGATGAGTAAAAGTGAAAAAACCAAGTCACAAATTTAGAAACTCACCCTCAATTCTGAGGGTGTCTTTCTTCTGACTCCCGACTCTAGCGTTCGAGCACCACCACATGGACGAAGATTGGAAGGTACATTACCAGGAGCAGCAACCTTTGCCATACTTAACTTTAAGATACCAAAATCCTAATCATCCAACGACCAATAGCTCCCTACATTTAAAATCAAACAAAAGTTAAAGCTATTGAGAATGTAAATCATAAACAAGTCCCATGGGAATAATCAACCACAAATTGATTATTTCACATATAAGTAACAAACAAGTAAATCAGCAATAAAATTACATTCTTCTGAATCAAACAAACCCTAACAATACATTGAAGCTATCAAGCTCTTGGATCACCAAAAAACCATCGCAGGAACAGAAAATCAAATCTCTCGTCTCCAGTACAGCTCACACCTCTCCAAATCAACTAAATCCAACACAAAACACATTGATCTTCATGTGAAATATCACAAACTGTGAATCCATTTCCACAGAATTCAATTCTCCGACGTAAAAAATCAACCAGCAAAACTCTCCTAACAACAACGAATCATTCTCCGACGTAAAATCAACCACCGTCCGTTCCCTATCAATACTGAATCATAAGCAACGAGACGAACACAGACGAGTTCGAATTCGAATTCCATACCTTTCTCAAACAAAAAATTCTCGATACAGGCTCCAGAAAATCCCGAATCTGAGGAGGTCCGATCGAATCTAGGGCTTCGAATCCATCAATTGGGCAAATCGCGGGACGAGAGGCGGAGACGAAGAGAGCGTCTGAGAGTGAAGATCGAAGAAGAGAAAATTCAAGTAGAGTCTGCAAGTCCGTAACCGTAGTTGAACATTTCCGATTTTGTCCCTGCGACTAACGCCGTTAAACTTAACGTTACGTCCGTTTATTCGTCAAGGTGAAGTCAACGGCACTCGCTACAGGTAGTCGACACGTGGATACGACATATAAAGTTCCAAAATAATAATTAAAAATATATCAAATCTACGCTCCAAAATTGAGTTTGAGTCCCTTTCCCATGCATGCATGTAAGCAAAATCACACATATGGTTTAACGAGTGATTAACGAAAAAATTGTTCAACAAAAACAAAAATGGCTCTCTGATCTCTGCAATAATCTGGGAACAAAGCGTCTCTGCTGAAGAACAAGAACAAGATTTTCTGGGAATTTGTCGATTCTTCTTCTTCACTCGGTCTGATCTAGGTCATTTTCATCACACACTGCTCTTTCCCCAATTTCTCAATCATAATAGTATGACATTTGTGTTCGGAATCTGAAATTTGAGGGATTGAGGGGATTTTTTAGATTTTGGGTTGGAGGTGTATGAAATTTCCGGGAAAATCAATTCGTTTTCGTGATGAATTTGGGGGTTGGGAAATAGAGTTCGATTTGGGGGGAAATGCGAACTGGGTTTGTTTCCAGAGATGTGATTTGGGTGATTTTGTGGTGGTGATGGGATTGGGAGGTACCAATTTTGAATGATGATGATGATGATGATAATTAGGAGGTGAGATTTGGGATTGTTTGTTTTGGATTTTTGGGATTTATATGGGAAATTGTTTGGGGCCGTCGTCGAATCTGAATCGTGGCCTTCGATCCGTTACCTCCGTCTTTTCCAGGAACCGGTCTGTGGCGGAGGAGGAGCGCCTTCCTCCGCCTGACGGTGAGAATAAAGATAAAGCCGCCGCCGAGAATAGCCCAGCTCTTAAGCCTCCCGGTCCTGTTCCTAAACCTGGCACTGAACCTGACGCCGCCGGAGGTACTCAGACCAAGCCTCCCAAGCCCGTCCCGAAACCTGGTACTGAGGCTAAGGCTGGTAGTGCTGAGTCAAAGCCGAAACCTGGTACTGAACCTGAGGCTGGTGGTGGTGCTGAGGCAAAGCCTCATGTGGCTGGTGGTGGTGCTGAGGCAAAGCCTCATGTGGCTGGTGGTGGTGCTGAGCCAAAGCCTCCTGAGGTTGGTGGTGCTGAGCCAAAGCCTCATGTGGCTGGTGGTGGTGCTGAGTCAAAGTCTACAGTTGGTACTCAGGCAAAGCCTCCCGAGCCCGTATCGAAACATGTTACTGATGCTGGCACTGAATCCCCGCCCTCACCTGAATCCCTGCCCTCCTCACCAGAAACTCCGCCACAGCCCGAGCCTGAGTTTCATTCCCATTCGCTGCCTATGCCCGGTTCTGTCCCGAAACCTGGCACTGAATCCCCGCAACAGCCTGTACCTGAGTTTCATTCGTACTCGCTGCCTATGCCCGGGCAAGCCCCGAAATCCCCGCCCTCGCCCGAATCCCCGCCACAGCTTGGGCCTGAGGGTCATTCGTATTCTCTGCCTATGCCTGGGCAAGTCCAGGAACCTGGCACCGAATCCCCGCCACATCCTGAGCCTGTGGGTCATTCGTATTCGTTGCCTATGCCTGATTCCTCCCCGAAACCTAGCTCTAAATCCCCGCCTTCACCCGAAACGCCGCATCAGCCTGAGGTTGGTTCGTATTCGCTGCCTATGCCAGAGGATCATTCTTATTCATTGCCTATGCCTGAGGCTCAGTCATATTCACTGCCTCTGCCTGAGGGTCTGTCTTATTCGCTGCCTATGCCTCCCGAAGCTCAGTCTTATTCGCTACCTATGCCCGAGGGTCAGTCTTACTCCCTCCCCCTGCCCCCTCAGCTTCATGTCAATGTATCGCCCGAGCCAGAGGCCGCTAAACGGGAAGAGCCTTACAGGCCAGCTGAGGTGGTGGAGGACACTAACAAGCCCGAGGTTCCTCCAAAAAACAAAGCTGTCATGAAGAGGTTGGCCAGTGTGGGTCTCCAGACAGACTCAGTGCTGGGAAGGAAGACGGAGAATCTGAAGGATCATTACAGCATGGGGAGGAAGCTGGGGCAAGGGCAGTTCTGGACTACCTTCGTCTGCCTGAGTAAAAGGACGGGAAATGAATTCGCCTGCAAATCCATCGCCAAGAGGAAGCTGATAACTAAGGAGGACGTGGAGGACGTGAGGAGGGAGATTCAGATAATGCACCATTTGGCAGGGCACCAGAATGTGATTCAAATCGTGGGCGCTTATGAGGACGCCGTTGAGGTGCATCTTGTAATGGAGCTCTGTGAAGGTGGCGAGCTTTTCGATAGGATCATCGAGAGGGGGCATTATACAGAGAGGAAGGCGGCTGAGCTCGCGAGGGTGATATGTTGCGTGGTGCAAACGTGTCACTCTTTGGGTGTCATGCACAGGGATTTGAAGCCGGAGAATTTTCTCTTTGTCAGTCAAGAGGAGGAGGCGCTACTTAAAACGATAGATTTCGGGCTGTCCATATTCTTCAGGCCAGGTGCAATTTTCATTCATGATTCAGTTATGGCATTGCATTGGATATATGAGTTTATATGCTATTTCTTCTTCATGACAGAAAAAACGCCAAATAGCTTAAACTTGAGACATGTTACAGTGTAATATCTCACCAGATCTTTACTGATAGAACTGTTTGTAGATCATTTGGTTCTTGACCATGACAAATACAAGTATGAATTTCATGTAAATGACTAATTCATGTTCCGACATCTTAATGTCCTTCGAGTTCTTCACCCACTGCCTCGAGATGAGACCTAATATAGCTCACACATTCAGGTGAAATATTCCATGATGTGGTTGGTAGTCCATATTATGTAGCACCAGAAGTTTTGCAGAAGCATTATGGCCCAGAATGCGATATTTGGAGCGCCGGAGTTATTATTTATATTTTACTAAGTGGAGTTCCTCCATTTTGGGATGGTAAGAGTTTTACCATTAGTTGTTCATTCCATTAATTTAATTCTGAAGGACTCTTCAGTTTCTATAGTATATCAATCTGATCTGCTCTTGTGGTGTGCAATGTTTTGGTTTTCATCAGAAACGGAACAAGGAATATTTGAGCAGGTTTTAAAAGGCGATGTTGACTATATATCAGATCCTTGGCCTTATATATCTGATAGTGGAAAAGAACTGGTTCAGAAAATGCTTGACAGAGACCCCTCTAAGCGCCCGACAGCCCTCGAAGTTCTTCGTGAGTATGCACGCCCGGGTTATCTGGTTTCTGTATTATTCTATCTCCAGATTTATGATACATATTATGATTATTTTGTTTGTGATGCAACTCTTTTTTCTGATATACTCTTAACCAATTTATCTATTCAAATATTCTACTTTCCTTATTTGCATTTTTTTTTGTTTTTCTCTGTTCTGTTCTAAATAATAAAAGAAACCATGAAGCACAAGCACCCATAATAGCATAATATCCAAAATGCATTTCTTTGGCGCACATGGACGAGTCTTTGTACTTTGGGAGGAACATATTATGGTGTGAAAAATCTAACTTAGATAATTGTTATTAGAGCACAATTAATATATTTCAGGCAAGAAAAATGGAAAAAAATTGTTTGCTTTTTTGCTTTCCTTTAAACATGAAAATCCAACTCCGCATTTGCTCTCTTGCAGATCACCCGTGGGTTCAGCCCGATGGCGAGGCTCCAGATACGCCTCTTGATTCTGCAGTTTTAGGTCGCTTGGAGCAATTTTCGAGGATGACCAAGCTCAAGAAAATAGCCATTAGAGTAAGTAGCTTCGTCATTGCCAATATAGCTTTCTACATATTGGAGCCTTCCACTTTATCTAACTGGCTAATATTTAACATATGCTGTCGCATTAAAACCCCAAAATGTTTGTAGAGTTTTTTCTTGATCAACCCTGTCTTGTGATCTGATACTTTTCTCTATATATATGCTGCAAATTGAAATTCTTGTGATCTGATAATTTTCTCTATGCGCTGCAAGTTTCAATATTTGTAAAGGGTTTAGAGTCTTTAGGCAAACTCCCAACATTTCCCGATCCCTTGCACTCTTTTGACTTCCTCGCCAATTAATAATGTGAAACGAATCCATATAGATTGCATTACAGTGCTTTTATAATGGGGAAAATTGCAAAAAAAGTGTTATTATATGACACTTTTGCAAAAGGGTACTGTGTTTGCATTTTTTTGGAGTGTATATTTTTATTAAAATATCGAAATTACCCCCTAAAAGTAAATATTTTAAATGCTTTTCCTGTTTTTATCTTTTAACTAAAATTTGTATCATCAAATTTTGTAATTACACTATTTTTAAGTTAAAATTATTTTTTAAATTATGTTACAAAAGTCTTAATTCTCAATTTCATGGGCAATTTCGTCATTTTTATAAAATACACATTTTGCAAAAAAAATGTAAACAACACCACTCTTTTGCAAAAGTGTCATATAATAAGGCACATTTTTGCAATTTTCTCTTTATTCTGTGACGGTTCTTGCTATTTGATTAATGGGCTCACGATTTTTGGTTCGCCATATAGTTCTAGATTACGGTCTTGAGCTTCAGCGTATAACTTCAACAGTTTATGCTTTCTTTGTATAGGTGTTATCTGAGAACCTTTCTGAAGAAGAAATTGCAGGCTTGAAAGCAATGTTCAAGTCGATGGACACAGATGGCAGTGGACATATCACTCTCGAGGAATTAAAGTTCGGACTGAAAAAAGTGGGCGCCGAGATCAAAGACTCAGAACTTAAGGGGTTGATGCAAGCTGTAAGTATCAGTTATAAATTCTATTTTCTGTTTCTGCATAAAATTTGATCTCTGCACAAATGTTCTGATGGAATATGAAAACTATAGCTAGGCACTCACACATCAGCTAAGGCTTTTAACTGAATCGCCCCTTTAATATGTTTCAAAATAAAGCTTACAAATAAAATTTAGAGTGTGTGGACCGGGAAAAAAATAATGTAGATTAAAAAAACCGAAATTAGGCAAGGAATGATAGATTATCTGTTTTCTTAATGAACTGAAGATAAATTCCTGTAGAATAACAGTAGTGATACTTTCATGGAGATAAAATAAAAAATTATCAATGAAAGCATTTTGTTGCAGAAACCAGTTTATTGAAGCTTTCACTATTTGTTGCAGAAATTGCCTTCAAAATTAAGAACTATAACTTTTATAACATGATTTTAACTAAAAATTGAATTACAAAATTTGATCATACAAATTTTAGGTAAAAGATAAAAGCATAAAAACATTTAAAAGAAATAATTCTTAATTTCAAAGCTGATTTCGTCATTTTTATAAAACTATATACGTTTTGCACAAAATGCAAATAATGGAGCACTCATTTGCAAAGACGTTATGTTATAGGCCACTTTTTTGCAATTTTCCCTTTAATATTTAGAGATGATAGTAGAACATTGTTCAAATCGAGTTTTGTGATCGTGTCTCGTTTCCAATAGGTTCCGGGATATTGAAATTCGTTGGATTCAAAGTTTATAAAGGAGTGACATGAAGAAAAAAATGTCATGAGCTTGAAAATTTAAAAATCAAAGAGGGACATTTTTGTCTTTTGGTACTTAAAATGAGCTACATAAGAAAAAATAAACTTGACTGTACTTTTTGACACATGTGGTATTCGTGTCAACAACTAAAGTTGTAATTATGTGAGATTATCCTTACATTATATAATAAAATATTATCATTATCATAATCATTATATATTATGAACAACAGACTTTCAAGGCACAACGTCACAATGCATT
>JAYMTQ010000958.1:0-15135 GCA_036897385.1 Geranium incanum | reverse complement strand
ATAATGATATAGATCAAGACACATTTAATATATTACTACAACACACTAGTAATATAATGTCGTTTTATTTATTCCAACAATGATAAAACATTTCAAATGTAGATGACTTATTACATTGGGCTAGGGCACAGCTCTAACATAAATCACCACCAAACCTACCCAGGAGGGGGAGTTTTATAATGTATGGTATAGTTCCCAATTTTAGTGCCTCTAATTCTCTTGCATGTCATTAACATATTTTTCATCTAATTTTCCTTCTACTTGACCTCTGAATTCTAGTTTTAGCTCATAATCACCTTGAATTCAACATGCAAATCACAATTCATCAATAATTTCATGGCAATATTCTAAACTCAACAATCAATTATCAATTAAGTCATCTTCAATCTATCTCTTCAAGCTTTAAATCTTCAATCTCCAACCTTCTCTTTGCTCCAATTCTTCCTCAAGCTCCTCTAGATTTTCATCTTCAACCTTGAGATCTTCAATCTCTCTCTCTCTCTTAAAACTCCGAATCCTCATTAATCTAACCTACCTAACTTCTTTGAGACTTAGACTTCTCCTAATGAGGGAAATCTAGTTTAAGTCTCTAAAATGAAAGACCCAACTTTCTATTTAAACCAAAAAATTGAAGTGGGAGAAAAATGGGCATTTTTGGCGCGCTGCCATAAGTGGAGAACAAGAGTGGCGGATTAGACACGTTCACCACTATAATTTTAGTTCGCCAGTTCACTTGCGGGCCCTCTTTGACAAAAGAAATAATTAGAATACCACATAAATTAAAATTAAAGTTAGGTGTACAAAAATAAAAATCGTTGATATACTTAAATTGCCATTTTCTTCTATATATACTCATAAATATGGATAAATAATTCAAGACGATTGCAAAATAATTTTCAAAACGTGTCTACGTACATGAGTTGTCAAATTATCCCTTTATACGGTAAGAAAATGGACGAACCTTGAATACTATTACGTCGTCTCCCCTTGGTAGCAAAATAAAAGATGGTCCACTACACGTAATTGTCTCATCTCTATCCCATAAAACGAAGAAATAAATAAATAAAAGAAATACAATAGTCAAAATGTTTTTTACTACGTGAAATGAATAATAATTAATCATAGAGAAAAATGTGGGTTCGTAACTTACCGGTAATGTGCCGGCGAGCGTGAGCCAATCAAATTACCGACAGAAGGTCCAAAACGGAGAATCATTTTCCCAGGAAACAAACAGAAAATCAGCCCATAGGAAGGGAAAATAAATGTCACGATATTATCCTTTTCAAGTAGGAAAAAAATAATTGTTTATCTCCATCAGTTGATTCATCATTTATTATTGAGAAGCGTGCCCACATTTTCTTTCTATTTCTCCCCCTTTTTCTCGAGAAACAAACAACCCCACCACACAACACCTACGTTTACACCAACTGCTAGCGGATCACAGATCCCAACGAAGATGGACTCAGTTACAGCTAAACGCCGCCTTCACGCAATTCACGGCCACCTCGCCGCCGCCGAAGCCAATGCCTCCTCCAGTTCTCCTGAACAACTCTACTCAAATCCCACCACCGGCGAGTTCGTATCTGGTGCGTGTTTCTGCATCTACTGCTGAATTTAAGTAGTGATTTTGTTCATTTTGTATGCTCTGCATGAACCAAGAACAGAACAATGCAACTTTTTTACCTTTTTGTATTCGATTTTGATTGGATATGGCTTTTCAAAATGTTGATCGGTGATTTTCAATTTATTGTCCTGCAAAAGGGATTATCGGTACAGTACTTTGATATAAGGATCTTCCTAGGACCCATTTTGTCCACTACTTCACAATATCCTTTATGGATGTGTACTTCTATTGCTTTCAAAACATCTTCTCAAGTAACAGAGCAAATGATTCACTTTTCTGGGTACACTAATTCCCATGGGACCCAAGACACACTACTTAAATGGTTTTAGGGCAAAATTGGGAAACCCTTAATAATTATTTGTGGAAGATGATATTGGACTATACATGTATGGAGGATGAGTTTCATTGGTTTTTGCTGATATTTGATTGGGCATGTTCTCCTAAAATATATATTTTTAGTTGACAAGAGGAAGTCGCCTGAATGGTATGTGATTGTAAGGGATAATGCCAAATTCTGTTTGTCTGCTGTGTCAATTCTACAAGATTCTGAAGTTAGTTGGAGACATGACCTCAGTTGCTTGAAGAGAATGATGTTGTACTGTATGTAGCATATAATGATGAAAGATGTACCCAGAGAAAGGATATACTGTAATGGAGTGATACATATTTTTTCATTATATTACTCTCAATTGGATTGGAACTATTGATATGAATTTCAGCTAATCATATATCTTCAGATGTAACTGGGTAAGGGCTCTTGTATTGAGAGGGACATCTGTTTATTTTCAGCATTGCCATCCTTTTTTAAACTTGTTAGGATGGTTGGCTCATGCTTTTCATATTGTGATTGAATATCAATGGTTTGATAGAATGACAGACTTCAGCTCCAGCAACATTCATAAAATAATTTGATGGTTTCTGCTATATATGTGAATGGTATTGAAAGTGTTTTGGAGTTCCAATTGGTATTGCAATTTCAAATTGTTTGATCATGTCTATAGGCGTCCACTATGCATTCTTTTTTATCTGTCATCTTTTTGTGACTTAACCATGCCTTTGAGTTCATAGTTGCAGGGATATTTATGTCTTTATGTCATGAAATTTTAAACTTGGGTCTGGATTTCTATAGTTGGTACTGTTACATTCTACACAGTTTTGGAAGTACAGTTTCATTTGACATAGACTCTGATCATCACGTGTTGACCACTTTTTACTGGAAGTCTCGTGAGATTATGTGACAGTTTTAAGCCTTGGCTTTTCGATGTGTACTGGGGTCAAGGTGCCAGGATTGCAATCTTTATGAAAAGTTTATCTCTAAGTGTTGCCAACTTCCGTAGCTAGACATACAGTAATTATGGTACTAGTCCTTTAGATTTTCTAAACTAATACAGCTCAGTCTGGTTCTCTTCCTGGACCATTGCTATATGTTGAAATAGAAGAGAATTGATGTACTTTTCTAACAGTTGTATAGTTAATAACAATGTGAGACCCCTTTACATAATTCACCAAAATGGGAATCAAACTAGAAATGGGAAAACCATGGCCAACAAGTGCTTACTTGAACATTTTACTGATAAAAAAAGTGCTTACCTGAACAATAAGTCCCTAATTTAGAGGTAACTTATCTAATAGTGTTACATGTTTTCTTTTTTTGCCACATGTTCCTGACTATATGTACATGCAATAATATTGTGATTGCTTGTGTAACTCTTATCAGATCAAGGATATAGTGTTATACTTCCAGAGAAATTGCATACAGGAAAGTGGACTGTATACAGGTAAACTTTCATCAGTTTCTTTACCTTGCTCTATATCTCCTGTTAACTGTTATAAAAATGTTGTTTTCTTGTGGCAGATCTGCACGTTCTCCTTTGAAGCTTGTTAGCAGATTTCTTGATCATCCTGATATTGGTACAATGCATGATAATTTTGTGTGAGCATTCCCCTAAACCTGGATTTTTGTTGTCTTCATAGTTATACTTTATAAGTCTTATATACTTCTAATTTCCACTATCTTATATCTTTCAAAGTTACTAAACAGTTCCTGTGATATTTACCAACTTAGGCACTCAGTTGAAACTTTCCGAGACTACAAGTACCTGGGTACACGGGTCCGAGTTGACGGAACAGTTGGAGAGTGAGTTTCTTCTGTCACGGCTTTAAGATCTGTAGTTTCTCTTGTTAAACTTCCTTATTCTGGTTTCAATTTTCCCGATTAAGGTACAAATGGATGACGTATGGAGAAGCCGGCACTGCTCGATCTGCAATAGGTTCTGGCCTAATACATCATGGAATACCAAAGGTGTCGGAGTATTTTATGTTTGAAAATATTCTTATGTGTTCTTTGTTGCTTTATTTTGTGTACCTTGTTTATCTTATATTCCTCATTTAGCAATTGACATTTGATTACACTTTCTATCACAGGGATCTTGTGTGGGCTTATATTTTATTAATAGGCCGGAGTGGTTAATTGTTGATCATGCCTGCTCTGCCTTCTCTTATATATCAGTTCCTTTATACGACACCCTTGGTTTGTGACTGCTCATTTACCATTCCTATAATTGAATCTTTTGACACATTATGATATATTTTAGTCTTAATTATCAATTATTTACCAGGTCCTGATGCTGTCAAGTTCATTGTAAATCATGCTGTTGTACAAGCAATATTTTGTGTTCCTGAAACACTGAACAGTGTGAGTTCAAATTCCATTTATTTGAAGATTGTTTAACGTGAGATATACCTCGGCTTACTTGAAACGTTGTATTTGAAGAAAAATATGTCTCTTGCTGCAAGCACTATAGACTCTCTAAGCTGGGAATGCAGCACAATCTTCTTTCTGTTTCTGGTTTTGCTTGTTGAAAGTGTTTATTGATGCCTTCAAAACTTGTCAACTTTTTCTGTATTTTCCATTTGTCTCTATTTCTTAACTACCATAGTAGAAAATAATGGACCAATTAGCTAGCCAGTTGTAGGGGAGAAAAACTAATTTAGTTATGTTGTGGAATGGGAACCTGATTAACTGTTTACTATGATCATTGTAATGAATGGCATATGTAATATAATTCTCGTATAAACTGTCAACCATAAATCATGCTATTCCACTCAGATTTTCACTTTCGAAGTCTACTCCTGTTTTGTTTTTAAATTTGTCACATTAACTGCTATTTGTTACTGAAAATTTACTTTTCCAAATTTTGCAGATACTTCACTTTTTGTCTGAGCTCCCATCCGTGCATCTCATTGTGGTATGTAGTGTTATTGATACTTTTTTTCTTAATTGAGTATTTTATGGAATACAATCTTATTATGCCATTGCAATTCTGTCAAATGGTTCTTAATTTTTTTCCCATATCGTACAGGTTGTTGGAGGGATTGATGATCAAATGCCATCACTTCCTTCGTCATCTGGAGTTAAGATTGTAACTTATTCGAAACTACTTAGTCAGGTAAATATGTGATGTTTATCTCGAGACAACTTTATTTATTCGAAATCATTTTGCCTAACATGTACTCTGGTTTCATTTTACTTGTCACTATTGTCTTTCTAGTGTATATCCATCTTCTAGTAAATGTCTGTCATCATTTTCTTAAATAACTATTTTACTATAAGATTTTACAATGTAGCAACGATTTCATGGCCATCATACCATTAGATAACAGTAATCAGATTTTTATTCTAGACTATATTGGAGCATTTTTAGTGACAATTGTCATGAGATCTGTATACTTGCGTACTTATTAGGATTGAGCTTTTTGTTATGAAGACTAATCGTGTTCTCCTTGTTCTTGCCTAACATACTCTTCAGTTTTCATTTTTCTTGTCACTGTTGTGTTTCTAGTTATGCATCCATCTTCTAGTAAATGTCTTTGATCTCTTTTGTGAATAACCATTTTATTGTAAGATTTACAATGTTGTAATATTTCAAGGCTATAATACCATTAAATTAAAACTCGAACATGCCTAGTGACAATTGTCATCAACTCTGTATACTATCCTACTTATTAAGATTAAGCCTTTTGTTATGAAGACTAATTGCTTTCTTCTTACTCTTGTCTATTGAATTAGTGAAGAAAAATTGGGATGATATAGATGATGGTCTTTATTTTATATTAGAAATCATATATAAATAGAACCATTTATGAACATGGGCACAAAATACAAACAAGGTAGAACTACGTGGTAAAGAGAGATTATGTTCTAGTGGATCAAAGTTGGGTTATGCGCGCAGGAGTGATAAGGAAATGATTGACACAGATAAAAAATATTCACTGTCAAGTTGCATGGATATTATGGGCTGAGAGCTTTTCGTTTGCTGGGAGTTGGGACTCGTTTGAGTATGCTGTATGCCCGATTTAATGGAAGTTTTGAATGTAAACTTGGCAGTTCCATTTGTGCTGATACTTAGATGACCCACGATGCTAATACATGGATATCCCTCGCTGCAATTTGTGGTGTTTCGGGAGAGAAAGGAATAGGCGGATATTTGTTGGTTGTAGAGATGACATTGTCGGGCTTAAGTTTCTTTCATCATCCTTTATGTTTGTCTGTCTGTTAAAATGCACAATTGCTAAACCCTTTTCTTCTTCAGACATCTTCCATCGCCTGATAGTTGTCTTCAGTAATTTATGGGTAATGCATGTATGAATAGATTACGAAAGAATATTTTTATGGTAAGCCTTTTAGCTCTGGTGGGCTTGAGTTAGACTGGCCGCAGACCTTGTTTCATCGTAATTTTATGGACTGATGAATGTAATCTGATGTAGCTTGGTATGTTTTTTTTTTCCAATTAAAATGAGTTTTAGTTTAGTTTTGGATGAGTTACACAGAATGAAATACTATAAATTTATTCCTCAACTATGTGAATGATTTCTTTTAGGGCCGCAGTAATCTTCAACCTTTTCGCCCACCAAAACCTGATGATGTTGCAACCATTTGCTACACAAGTGGTACCACTGGGACTCCAAAGGTGTAACTCTAGCATCTCAGTTTTACTGTTAAATCTTGTACAGTATTGGGTTCTTGTACAATTGTTTGACTTATAGTAACTAATAAAGATACATTTTCAACTGATATTTAACCTCTGGCAAGGGAGCGGTTTTGTCTCATGGAAATTTCATTGCTAATGCTGCTGGCGCCTCTTTTGCTGCCAAATTCTACCCTTCAGATGTGTAAGTACTGACAATTTGCCGTGACATGGCATACAGGAGTTAGTGTTGCTTTTCCTGCAGTTATTTATACTAATCTACTTGGTGTTTGGCTGAAATAATTTGTAACTTTTCCAGTTACATATCATATCTTCCTCTAGCACATATCTATGAACGGGCCAACCAAGTCTTGACTGCATATTTTGGAGTGGCTATTGGATTTTTTCAGGGGGTATGATTTAATACCATTTTTTTTTTGTTAATGTTCATCTATTGATACAGTTATAGTTTTCATGTTACCGGAGCAAACTGATATGAAGGTTTACTGTACATGTTGGTATACTACTACGTAGAAGTAACTGTACACAAGCAACTGTGCTGATAAAAAAATACTATGTAGAAGTAACTGTACCTTAGTGTGTAAAGTTCATAATATTCATGCCGCATTTGTGTAACTGTTGCTTTTACAAATAAGGCATGCTGATTGATAAATGGTTGACTCATAGAATCTGCATTTCTTTTGCTTTATCCATAATCAGGAAAGACACTACCCTAGACATCATATTAGTGGAAAACCAATTGGTTCTCCTATCGATAGGGCATGATGGTTGGTAAACTGGTGACTCTTATAACAGTACATTTATTTTGTTTTGTCTGTTAGCAAGAATAGGATGACACTATACATCATATTTGTAGAACACCACTTTGTTCGTCAATAGATAGGGCATGCTGATTGGTAAATTGGCGACTTTCATAACACTTAGCAGTATACATTTATTTTGTTTTATCCGTTAGCATGAATAGTATGACCCCATAGATTATATTAGCGGAACACCGCGTAGTTCTGTAGATATTGCATGCTGATTAGTAAATTGGTAACTTTTATAGCAGTATACATTTATTTTGTTTTATCTGTAAGCACGAATAAGATGACTATACATCATATTAGTAGAACCACTTGCTTTCTTAAATCAAGTAACTAAACCATATTTTGATATGCAGATGTGCAAGTGGTTTACTTTTATTCATGATAACAGACTTTACATGCTATTTGCTCTCTTTTATACAGGATAATTTAAAATTAATGGATGACATGGCTGCTCTAAGACCCACTATATTTTGCAGTGTTCCTCGTCTGTACAACAGAATATATTCTGGGTAAATAGTCCATAGCACTTGACATGATTAAAACATATGCTACTACTATGCTTATTCAGTCACTGAGGGAAACACTTATTTTGTGCAGGATTACAAATGCTGTACAGTCATCTGGTGCACTTAAGCAGAGGCTATTCACTGCTGCTTATAATGCTAAGAAACAAGCAATGCTGAATGGTAGAGAATTTTATCAACTATATGCCTTGATCATATCTTTTCTTACTATTTCTTTCCATGTTAACTTGGTTTACCCCTACCTTTTTAGTTTCACCTAATTTACATTTCTTACCTTTCCTTATGGGATCACTAACTTTCCTATACTGTACAAATTCAACCTACAGTTAACAGTGTCCTCTCATTTTCCCTTCCATTCGATTAAAATTACCTGGTCGAAGTGGAGGAAAATAAAGCCGAAGATCCCAATGACTTTTGCTAGAGGATTCATCTATCCAACTCCAACTTTGTTTGGGAGATATGTTGATTATTGCTGTTGTTATTCCATGTCCCTAACTTTCTAGTGTATCCTTCTTAAGAAGTTAGAAGAGAAACCTATATTTCTCCTTGTGCCTAGCTGTCTAGATTTAGGTTTTGCATGTGAAACTCACATGCCTCTAGAACAGTTAGAACCAATACTTGTAGTTCTCCAATGAAAGAGATTTAGGCCTCGATTGTTTATTTATCATGTACTATATAATGCTGTACAGTTTAACAGGATGAAAAGGAAAATAAAATGCAAGTTAACAGCTTACAAAGGAAATGGGACTATGCACGGCATATGAAGTTTTAAAATACGCAATTGAATTATTTAACCTAAATCACTTTGAATAACTCAAAAGTTAAATCTGATGTGTACCGCAAAGGCTTAGGCCCATTTCTTCCTGTAGGTTATGTGCATTTCAATTGTCCACAAGAAGTCAACCATCATTTGTTGGTTACATTTTGTTATAGGATGTAAAAACTCACTTGTTATATATACATGTATTTCAGGCAAGAATCCATCTCCCATGTGGGATAGATTGGTATTCAATAAAATAAAGGATAAGCTTGGAGGACGTGTCCGTTTTATGGTTTCAGGTGCTTCGCCGTTGTCTCCTGATGTCATGGACTTTCTAAAAATGTAAGTTGATAGATTATAGATGCAATGCCTGCCCACAGTGATTAGCCTCTGTTCCCTTGATAATACAATGGAATAATTTTGCAGCTGCTTTGGTGGCCGAGTAACTGAAGGGTATGGGATGACAGAATCATCATGTGTTATAAGCGCTATCGATGAGGGTGACATGTTATCTGGCCATGTAGGCTCTCCTAATCCATCATGTGGTGAGTAATTGACAACATGCCAAAGACAAAAGTTTGTGCGAATAATTTTCTGTTAATTGTTAAATACTAAATGGGGGATGACATGGCTCCCAATTATTACACGTGGAATATTATTTGTTTTTATATTTTTTAAGTTCAATAATCATGCCCATTATTTGAGTTTTATGGAAATAATTGGTAAGAAAAGTACGACGGCTTTTGTTTTAAGAGATGAGATAAGATGGGCACAGAAGAAAATATAAGCTGCAACTCTCAATGAGTTTTGCTAGAGGATTCATGTAGCCGATCCCAGCATTTTTGGGAAATGAGTTGGTTGTTGCTGCGAAAATATGGTGGATTGATATAAGCATACCCATTATGACCGTCTACAATAGTTAAGATTGACTCATTTTGAGATTCATCTGTGTTATTTTCATACTTTGGTTGTCAGTTTAATAATTAATTTCTCCCTGGATTGCTCGCTCACCAGGCCATATATGAAACTTGATGCTCATATTATAGTTTATGTACCTTGATTTTACTTTTGGCTTTATTTATGTTTACCCTTTGCTGTTTCAGAAATAAAGCTTGTGGATGTCGTAGAAATGAATTACACATCTGATGATAAGCCCTATCCTCGTGGTGAAATCTGTGTCAGGGGGCCCATCGTTTTTCAAGGCTATTTCAAAGATGAAGTGCAAACGTACTAGTTTGCTAGTTTTAAATATTTTTTATTTTTTCTGATTTTGAATGAATTTAATACTCCCAATACCACAGGCGAGAAGTAATTGATGGAGAAGGATGGCTTCATACCGGAGATATTGGGCTCTGGTTACCTGGAGGTCGTCTAAAGATCATTGATAGGTAAGAGCATACCATTCTAAGGGAAACTCGTAGATTGAATTGATAATGGGTCTAATCAAGTCAGGATTTGCAAAGCAATCACAGATAATTTTTTGTACCTTCCTGATTATATATAGTATATCCTAAGGGACACTCTAGATTGAACTGATAATGGTTCAAATCAAGTGAGGATTAGCAAATCAATAGCATATCATTTCTTGTACGATCCTGCTTATTATTTATATTACATGGATCTGGGAATTTGGTTGCTTAAGAATGCTGTAAGATTTGTGGAGCCATCAGTGCAGGATTAATATTTTGGGAATCTTAAGGTAGTCAGTGTTGAGATGAGCTCATAAGTTATATATCTGTTGTTTTAGGGCAGTTGTAAACTTCAATCTGTTGCTGAACCTGGCTTTTAGTTATGCTGTGTAATTGTCTAAGTTTGTTTCCATTCGGTATCATACAATAGCTTCGTTTTCGTTTGCTATCATGCTGTTTAAAATTGTTGCTCATGTATGCTGTTTCAGAAGATTGATTTGGTTTGAAGCATGCCACTAGTAATATTTTAGGTCATAGATTGCAGTATCATAATAGTTTTCTATACATCTCAGGAAGAAGAACATCTTTAAGTTGGCACAGGGTGAATACATAGCTCCTGAGAAAATAGAGAATGTATATGCCAAGTGTAAATTTGTTGGCCAATGCTTTATACATGGTAAGAAATAAGAAATGAATAAAACTCTCTCTCTCTCTCTCTCTCTCTCTCTCTGACTCTGAGATCTATACTGGCAGGTGACAGTCTAAATTCATCTTTGGTAGCTATTGTCGCAGTCGATCTAGATGTTTTGAGAGCATGGGCTGAGTCTGAAGGAATTAAGGTGACAAAAAGGAATTATTACCTTTATGTTAGTTGTATTTGCATTTAAAATTTGGCACATAGTTCTATGTAGACATCCTTCTTGGTGTGATTCTTTAAGTTTGGCTTACCATACTTCCTTTTCTGTTTTTGTCTGCTCAATTGCTTTCAAGTAATGCACAGAGAGATATTTTTTTATTAGGATTGAAGGGATGTGTTCGTTTAGTACTAAGAAGGCATTGCTAACTTACTTCTATTTTCTGGATATCCAATTGCTAACTTGGTTCTATTTTCTGGATATCCAATTGATGGAGAGGTCCGCAAATCCTTCTCCAAAACTATGTTAGGGTGGGATATCATATCTATCCTTTACCAAATCTATTCTCGTTCAGATTACATATTTTGGTACTCTTTCAATTATTCCTCTAGCATTTCTCGCTGCCTTATACCAATCATTGATCCCCCCCCCCTCTCTCCCATCTCAATTTATTTATTTATCGCGTCAAATCTAAAGTTATTAACAAGCTACCCTGGTTGTCACATAACCAAATATCTAACTAGAACCAGATGCATGTTAATCCAGGACTTGAATAAGCACATTTAGTCTATCCTAATTGACACAAGAAAGGAATCTCAATTGACACCTTTGTTAAGCTTAAATAATTCTGTGCCCAAATAGGCGTTATTAGTATTCATGAAACTCTACTAATAAAATTCTCTTACGGCATGTGCAGTTTAATGACATAAGTCAACTATGTGATGATCCTAGAGTGAAAGCTGCTGTCCTTGCTGACATGGATGGTGTTGGAAGAGAAGCACAGGTAAATGCACTTTAACAAAGAAGACTCTTCAAAAGCTAGTGTTTGATGTTGGAATATTATTCATCTAACTTCAAAATTTGTCACAGTTGAGAGGCTTTGAGTTTGCAAAAGCAGTGACATTGGTGGCTGAACCATTCAGTATGGAAAATGGTCTTCTCACCCCTACAATGAAGGTAAGATGTTCATTTCAGACATGCTATAGTTCATTGGTGGTTGAACCATTCACATAGAAAATGGTCTTGCATGAAAAAGTTCTTAAAAGGTTATAGTCGGAGCAAGCTTACTCAGTCTAGTTCTTAAAAACTTACATGAAATGCTGAATTGACTATTGTTGTCCGAATTCAGGTTAAAAGACCTCAAGCAAAGGAATATTTTGCAGAAGCAATATCAAAAATGTATACTGAGCTTTCTCTGTCTGATCCCTCACCCACAAAGAGCTTGTTGTGAAAGACGCAAGGATACAAGAACAGGACAAGCATTTAGGTTTAGGATAGCATACAACAAAAAGATTGCCAGTTTGGGCAGTGGAAGGCTCGGATCAGTGTTCCTTACTGAAGCAGCATCTTTCACTAGAAGCCTTATTATTATATTTCATTATGTTGCTGAATTTGATTGATATACGAAAATGTCAATTTTAGCACATTCAAAAATATAATGTAGTAGTTAACAATTATATTTAGTGATTTCAAATTGGGAACATTTTTTTCATGCCCAGTAGCGCTTCCTTCATTTCTTGCCACATCATTCATAGAGATGATTGTGTCAGCAATTAGAACTATCATTGACTGGGGACGCTTTGAAAATAAGTGAATCGAGAACCATTTGAATTTATTTTAGTATAGTTCTCGTCATAATGCACATTTAACATATCATCTTTACCTGTAACGTGCCCATCGTCCATAGTACCACTCTATCATAGTACCACTCCTTAACAAGGACACTCATGTAGTAATCCCTTGGTAATTAAAATAAGGGAAATTATTAAATTAAAGTGTGAATTATTCAAATTTTGTAAAAAGTGTGTGAACTTTTTTGTGAACTTAATGATATTTCTTACAAAATGTGTAATTTTGTTTAATAAATGATGAAAATATTTCTGTTATTAATTTTTTATAAGAATTAAAATTATTTTTTCTTACTTGAGCTCGTCGGCTTTCTTCTTTTTCAACCGAATATTACTAACTTGTGGCTTGATAACATGACGATGAAAGGGGGGAGTCAGACCAACCCGGTGGTTGGAGGAAGAAAATAGGCGAGCTCGAGTTAGAAAAAATAATTTTAAAATTCAAAAATTTTTAATTAGGTAAATTTCATGTAGGTACCCCTGGAGAAATGCACGGACAAACCCATCGTAGGTATGCCTGAAGAAACCTTCATCACGTAAGTAAACCCCATTTAACAAAAACATTGATTTTAAAGCTCCTTAATTATTCTGTTATTGAACTTCACCTAGCACCGCTAATTTTGTAGCTTTAATCGATGCACATAAATAGCACATGGGAGACTAAATTTTTAAAACGGATAAGTTTCCATTTGACAAATTAAAATGATATGAAAATTTGAATTTTACATCTATTTCAAACAACAAAAAAGTGTGTATTTTTCCGGAGTTTAACTAAATGTAGCAAACTGTGTCACTTAAAAGCCAAAATTTCAATTTAGAAAGGGCATATATAAAAAACCCTCAATTAAAAGAATAAATGTTCGGGATAATTACACTTCATTACACTTATTATGATGCATTCTAACACTTACCACACATATTAGAAAGAGTTTATTTTCAACACATTTAATTACAATTTTTTACGCGTTGCTCTAACACCGTTAAATTTTGGACGAATTTATTTATTAAAAAAGTCAAAATTGTTAGAAAAGTGTGCCCTAGAGCATTTCTTTGTATGCATATTGTATACACTATCCAATCTGCTAATATATATTCTTTTTCCCATAGAGATGTTCATTACACTATAAGATAGTATAAAAGTATTTCAGTTAATGGAATCGTTTTAAGTCTTAAGAATATGAATGTCGATTTTGTTTAAGAATGCTTTGAAATTGTTCATAGTCATAGGATATGTGATTGGGCATTACATGTCCATATACCATCACCTTTATTTGTATTATGAATAACATGAGATAATGATATAGAAGTAGTGAGTCTCATGATACTTGAACTATGGGAACATGTGGGCACTCATGCGATGAGGTAGGCTGAACTGTGACGTCAAATGATAATATCATAGAGCTTTACCGTAAGTCAACTATTTATCATCTAGATCATGATTGTGTATATGATCCTCTGACTTAAGGTAAACTGGTTGCTCAAATCTAGATGACAAGAGTTTATCCCGGTTAACATACTCGTACTATCCATGTGTGAGAACCATGGTGTATGATGGTTTTATTAGTTATGTGTAGGGGTAAGTGATTAGACAAGAGAGAATTCATTACCTTGAGTAAACAATGATAAGATCCTACGCTATCTTTGTTGTTATCAGTGAAATAGGTTCCTGATCAAGACAAAAAAAATTGGTTGAATATTATAAAATATGGTTTCTAATATACGTCTTATTTATTAATAACTTGAATCGTAGATGTGGTCATAGTATCAAGACTATAGGAGTCTGACTATTCTATGACCTCTATCAAGATCAGGATCTTGTAATGAAACGATTCTAGTGCAAGGTAATCATGATCATTAGATTTGAAAGTTAATGATATCATAATGTCTTATTCATTCATTTCTAATTAGGGGTCATGACATGTTGTGCTAGGCGTTACCCGTGATCTTTGAGAACCTTAGGTTTGTTGAGATGTGATTTTAAAGTATGGAACGTGTTTCCAATTACATTAATATGTTAATATTATAATCTCAATGTCAAATAGATGGGAACCTAAAAAGTTAGACACAAAATAATTTATCTAATTCAAAGGTATTATTCATCTAAATAATTGATCAAAGAGGTTGATTAATTTATCAAAATGAATGTGTTAAATTTGCAAGTCAGCAAGAACACTAGCATATCATGAAATTGAATTAGAGGTGGTTGCTAATGTACATTAGGATTAATTTATATGATATAAATTGAATAATCTAATGTCTACATCTTATCTTTCATAATAAAAAAAACAATTATTGCTGTCAAACACTACACACTATTAAGAGTTATTGGGAAATGAGGTGTCCCATGCGCAACACATCTAGATGTGTGTTGTCATGGACATGTAAGAGTGATATCGCATGGAAGACACATGTAAGAGTGTAGTAAACTCCAACAGTTATTTAAAAGATGAGAAATATGGGAGTTGTTCAAGACATGCAAAACTAGTGAGAACGGATGAGGACGGTGCAGGGAAATCCCCGAACCCAAACGGGAACGGGG
>JAYMTQ010000957.1:0-15139 GCA_036897385.1 Geranium incanum | reverse complement strand
TCTGACACGCTAGGGTTCAAGGTCCTGTCATTGCTGAAAGACAGTCTCTTCTCTTGGTTAGAAACGACGGGGAAGGACTCGGGCTCCAAGAACCTGGTTTTCTTCACGTAGTCGGAATCGGACCATTGGGCCGGGAAAGTGTGGCGTCTCGGGGCATTGAGTTTCAAATGAATCATGCGGACGTAGGGTTGGAGATGCGGGTGATTCAGCAATTCTCCGGCCTGGTTCAAAAAAAAGTTGATGCAATGAACTAAACCTGAGGAGCCCAAAGTTTGAAACACAAGTAACAAAATGAAATCACGAAGATAAAATAAAATAAAGCTTACACTTGGTCTGAGTTCGGGATTTTTCCTGAGCATGCTTTTCACGAGCCCGCGACTGAATAAATAATAAACCACAGACAAGAAAAGACTTGTGTTACATAGAAGCTTATGTGTAATGCAGGTATAAAGGAAACACGCATAACTATTCGTGCTTTGCAATTCACAATCCGTAAATAAAAAAAGTGTCAATTCACAGCCCTAAACAATTTGTAAAATGCAAATTAGTACAGAATGTCTAAGTTACCCTTATAAAATTGCAAATAAGGGTAAAAAAATCAAAACAATTTTTTCATTTAAGTAAATTATTGAGATATTAACAATTTGCATCTTAAAAGATATCGTTTTTTACAATTTCATAGGATTAATCTGATTTTTCATATTTTTTACTTAAGGGCAGTGTTTTGCAATTTTTCTAATAGCTACATGTTTGGTGACTGTTAAAGAAATGAAAATCGATTATTAAGAAAAAGAAAAATAAAGTGGAAAACAGGTTTATTCAGAAGAACTTGAGAATTTAACGAGAATGGATAGGCAGGACTCACAATGCACCAGAGTACATGGTCGGAAGTGGAGCTACAATGGACTTGTTTATTTTGTTAATCAGAGCTTGCATGTCCTGTCCAGAAAAGAAAATAAACACAACTTATATCATCAACAATACAAAAGTTCCAACGATAAATCCACCACAAGACGACACAAAGAAATACTAGCATCCAATTACTATCCCCGTGGCATCTATAAGGCGTCAATAACAATTATATAGTTTAAATCTCAAAATTCATCGACAAAAATGATAGTAGTGTGGATTAATAGCACAAATAAAAAATTTCTGTTTACTTACAAAAGCCTTAAATGCAGGTTTGTGAGCCGCCATCTCATATACACAGCAACCTGAGAAACATTTGATGTTCTAAGTATTTGGTATAAGGCAGAAACATGAACTGTAAATTTAAAATTAGATGCTTTACCTAAAGACCATATATCTGACTTGGACCCATAAGGTATATCGGCAAGGAGTTCAGGGCACATATAGCTCGGGGTTCCAACAACCTGCAATATGGAGAGACACGCAACATTAGTTAGGTATAGGAATTGAAATTAAAAGTTCGTAAATAGAGGAAATTCCAGAACAATTCAGCGCCCAAAACAATTTTTAGGATGCAAAATAATTTTTAAAAAAACTCCAAAATTACCCCTATACATTTGCAAAAATAAATAAATAAATACATAATTAGGATCCAAATATTAATATTTCGTTAGAAGTGTAAAGAAAAATGGTAAGTTGTAACTGGATGCTTTTTACTTAAGAGTGGTAAGTTGCAAGATGAAAAAAGTTAAGGGTAATTTTTTGCATATTCCACTCAAATATACTCACGGAGGAAGCAAGATCATCGGAAGTCAACATTTTAGCAAGACCAAAATCACCTGCAGCCACAAAATAAATCATAGGAAATAAAGATCAACCAAAAATTACAAGGTAAATAACAAATCAAAGGGACTAGTGGCGGAAGATACCTAGGCGAATGTCATGATCTTTCGTCAAAAAAATATTTGAACACTATATCAACATGGAAAACGATCAGTGTCAAAATAACTGGGATTTTTCATTAAATTGATCTCTATACAAATAGCATCCGACTGACCTTAACATCACGATGAAGGATATGGTTGCAATGAAGGTAATCGAGTGCCATCAGGAGTTGAACGAGCCACCTACAGAGTTTCTGGACATAATGCAAGGTTTGCGTGTTAAACCGATTTTGTAGCACATGAAAGTCAAAAGTAGAGATACGAAAGATAAATAAACAATTAGTTACGGATGTAACAACCTCTTCCGAAAAATTAACACCACGGGCCTTGTTTATAGTTTCTGCCCTGCAATAACAAGAGGCGCCACATAACGTCAGAAAGTAAAATGCAAAAAGAAACATGAATCGGTTAACATTTTAAGTAAAGATAAAGAAATAAAGCGGGACTTACATGTCTCCACCTTCACAATACCCTATAATGATGCACACATAGCAACCCTGAAGTTGAAGAGACCAAGTGCACCGGTTTATAATAATGGTTTATTATAATAATATAATGTTTCAACTACTAAAATAAAAGCAGACATATGAAGAGTGAAACAAACTTTAGAATCCCGAGTCTCAAGACCAAATGTACATCCAAGATAGGATCAAACAAACTCCGACCCAATAATGTCGTTTAAAACTCAATTGGCCGGATACAGATTGTTTTCTAACCTTTTCGACCCAAGAATCTTTATAATCCACGATAAATGGATTCCTTGCTTTAGAAATAAGCTCCATCTGCGTTTTGAAGAATCAGAGAGTTACTTACACCCTAAAGTCATTGTGTTAGGTAGGATATTGACATTGCTTGTCAATGAATCTAAAAGATATACTACTGCATGAAAATGATAGATTGAAGTCGATATCCTAAGAAATGTTGCTGACTCAAAAACCACAAATATGTTTGAACTAAAAAACTGAAGTGGTCGAGAACGAGGAAAAGCTACTCTCCTCATATAGTTCAATTATATGGAAATACGAGAAAATAATAACCTCGAGGTGTGCAGATCGGCGGGTCCTATCCGTCTGGCGAGCAAGACGGATCTTCTTCAGAACATATCTAAAAAGATTTAAAAAAATTGTCAATCTCAAGCTTTATTGATGATTCTTGAAAAGAAAGAAAAATATAAAAATAAACCATATATCAAGTATTGAACAATAATTACATCGTTTCAACGTATAGTTTAACATCTGGTTTAAATTACTGGACAAACACAAAGTAGAAACACACTCACTTCTTCTTTTCATGTTTATGTCTCACGAGAAGTGCAGAACCAAACGAACCCTTCCCAATTTGCTCAAGTACTTCATACTGATCCATTGTTACAGCTACCACTTCCCAGCCTCCAGTCTCTCACAAAGATTCTGGTTCTATGAAGTAATTATAAATTAAAATCAGATATATTGCATGAAACACACAATAAAAGATTATATAGAACCGAGATCACTGATAAATATGTGTGATGGTATTACTTTCTAAGAGTTCGACATATCTATTAATAACCAGGACATGTAATTTAACAAGAAAACCATGAGTTACAATCACCAGTTTAAGGGTCAATGTGAAATTAAATATGTAGCTAAAACGAAATGCTCGGGAAAAAAACTTGCAGCATAGAGTGTAGCTCAAATTTCATTGTACATAGTTTGCAATTAGTAAGTAGCATATTCACAACTGGGTAGTTCAATTTCTGTTTATTTCAAGGTCAGGGTGAGACTGATTCGAAACTGACCTAATCAATCAGAACCTGGCAAAATGAGTTAAGCTCAAAACTGAACAATCCCAGAAAAACCTTCACAAGAATCATTTTCCCTAAACAGTCCACATATTGTTCAAATCTATAATCACCAAGAGCACATACAAATTACTAACCTAAACATCCCTAAACATCAAACAAGTAACAAATATAACCTCAAAATGAAAAGGGCAACAGTATAATCATCAATCACAATTCACAATGCATCCTCTATCCTTCAAATCCAACTCTAAATACCCATTGAACATGAAGCAATAAATTAGCCAAGTATGAGATTCACAGCAACAACAACAACAACAACAACAACAAAAAACCCATCAAACTGAAATTTGAACAGAACCCAAAAAACCCAACGAAATCAACAAAACCCTCGAACTGGGTAAGTGAGAAATTGCAAAAACTCAACAAACCCAAAAACAAAAACCCCAATAAACCCAGAAACTTGAGAGAAAAACCTCAGAAACTGTATAAGAAATGCAAAAATTACCTCAAGAATCTTGATCTCTATCTCCAACAGTTCAAAAAATGAATTCCAGAAATGAAAAGAACTATATGGCCTGTCTCTTCACTATTATTTTTGTAGTTTTTGAGCAAAACCCACCATGCATGAGACAAAACCCAACCACAAGATAAGGCCTCTTCACCTATATATTTTCTTTTCCCATTTTCTGTTCACTGAAAATATTTTTAAAATCAAAGCTATAGAAAATGGTGGGGGAGAGAGCGCCAAAAGAAAGAGGAATCGGAACCGAAGGAAAGTGATGGAAGAGACGCGATTTTGATTTGAAAAAAAAAACAATCTCAAATTCAAAAATGTGGGGGCGAAGATCGAAAATTTTTGTTTTTATTTTTTATTTTCGGTTTTTGGTGAGATTTTAATTGTTTGTTTATGTTTCTTTTCGGATTCTTGAAAACGACCTGTCGGCGAAGCAAAAGCCTGTGCACGAGCGCGAGTGAGGCACACTCGCGGAGGCTCGGCTCCACCACTCGTTGACGACAGCGCACCTCTTTTCACCGACTAGCACGACGTCGTTTTGGAGACACTCGTCTCGCGGTCAATGGCGTCGTTTTCGAAACTTTTTGGTTGCTGGCGAGCGCGCGAAACGTCGTCGTTTAGTCTGCGAGGTCCGCGATCTCTTTTGAAGGCCCGTTGGGCTTGTACTGGGCTTGTTCGGTACTGGTCTTAGGGCCCAATGATTATATGTGGATATTTGGAATCTATTTTAATCCCAAATAATATACACTCACATTAGCAAAAGGATCGCACTCCACTACAAACGTGGTATTAGCGCACAAACATCAGAACAAATCTATTGCGTTCGTTTATAAAATTGACGAACAGATGTCATCGTGTCATCAGTGGCAAGTCAAAGTAAATTAGTTAGTTAGGAGTGGACGGTGTTGACAATTCAGCATGCGCGAGTGGCAATATTGTATTTTGGCGAATCCTGATTGATTTTGGAGATGATAATTATGCCAAAATTTTTGCAAATTTAAAATTTTGAATTCAATTACCTCTGTAATTTTCTAGAATGAAAGTAGATCGTCTATCTATCTTTCTTAATTCTACAATCACCATTTGCTTGTATGAACAAAAACTACATTGCCTAGATGAACAAAAACTAGACGGCTGGTGTTTTTTCATTTCCCTATCTATAATGTGTCATTGCAAGCACATATTTACGCGTAATATCTGTAATGTGTCATTACAAGTATAAATTCATTGTCAGTAATGTGTCATTGCAAGTATAAATTCATTCACTGTAATGTGTCATTGTTTTTTGTCTTTTACATTACTGTGTGTATCATTCTGTGTTTAAGTTTCATTGTGTTAATGTGTAAACAAATATGTGTCATCAAAACCATGTGTCAAACAATATATTGGATGCCAATAGCAGATATTCATTCAACGCAATTAAATGAATACAATCTCCAATACAATCCATAATATTTTAAATGCGGCAGTCTTCATAATCAAAACAAACAAGAAATACAAACAACACACTAATAATTTGAAGTTTTCGAACTTCCAAGTTTCTTAAACCTAAAAATCTAACTCTCGATGTCACCCGTATCCACCATCATCTTCCTCAAACAAATCTCCGTCAGAGTCACCCTCACTTTCGTCATCTTCTGAATTACATCCGTCGTTGTTGTTAGTTTTTGAACCTCCATCGGAAGAATCCGAGTAAGTTTCTAGAGGACACAGACCAGGCGAGTGCTGGTCCTCCCGGTTTAAGAAAATTATCATACCCAAGCTTCATGTGCAAGCAATTTAACCAAAAAAAATCTTATTAGTTGTTCATGTCTTTCATGCAATTTCAAATGACAATTAAAAAAAATTCAATTAATTGACGAGATGACACATGGTCCATTTAGTATTTATACCACATTCTAACTAGATGGGCACATTTTTCCATCGTTACTATTAACAATGCAGGTTCAAATCTATAAAACCCATGTTACTATCTGCTCAACACATCTGTTAATTTATGATGTCATGCAAGTTCATGTATGCCCAACACATTTGGTATTGTATAAAAAAAATTAGGTTCATATCTGCCCAACACATATATATTGGATGTCAAATGGAATCCATCACATGGATGACACAATGACATAATGAAACAATGGAAGAATAACCCAAAAAGGAACTAGGGTACATAATTAAAAATTCCAAGATGCGTACGAGCGTGGAATTAATTTTCATATATTTACTACTTATCATATGTTTTGTGAAAGTAGACGTATCTGAATGACACATGATACTTACTTGTTTGTACCGTAAGTCGAGTTGAACAATATACTGTTTCACTACCCTGCATAATTCATCCTGGATTGGCCATCGGCCCAGAAGAACCTTGTTAAGCGATCGTTTTCATCACGATCGTGTTCATAATAGAAATCAGAATAAGCCCGTTGCTCTTCGATGAATTTGTTTATGAACATTTGCCCGTCTAGACCTTCAGATCACGTTGACAATTCCGAAAGTTCGTTACTGTCGCCCCGATATTCGCCTTGTGACAGTCCATTATGAATTGATTTTGGGTGTCATTAAGTGACCGAACCACATCCCTATTGATGGCTTCAATTCGGTGAAAATTTGGGCAGGTAATCCCCATTTTCATCGATCGTCCATCCGGCAACATCATCTTCTACTGTTTCAATTTCCAGTATAAAAATTAAAAATCCACATAGTCTTTGCATCACATAATTTTCATTTATAGGATTATACCTCGCTCATAAACTATGTTAGTTGTCTCGTTCACTGTCATATCTAATTCTATCTATGGAATCACATGAAATAATTGTAACATTAGCGGGGTTCAATCAAACCAATATGGGATATATTCGTTAGCATAATCGTAAAGAAATCAATTGTGGTATGACAGATTGATCGGGTTTTCATATATTACTGGGAATTGCAAATGGAGATTCAGTAGAACAACCTAAACTAATTCAATTTTTTAATTTATTGATCGTAATCTGGATTTCAGGATTACCTAAATGATGAATCACACTCACCTTCAGTTGAAGAAGCTTCGATGTAGTTGTTGATAGCCGCCATGGTCTTCCGTTCGAAATATCACTGATTCTTGATTTGATTATAAAACGTGCATTGAATAGATCGTATAATGATCATTTATACACAAATTTGTAATTATAAGCCCTTAATTTTAGGAAGTGATTGAGTTAATGCAGATGTAGAAAGTCCAATTTAACCCTGTTGACTGATTTCACCTCTTATTTTGAATGTGTCATCACAATCAATCCACGCCATTCATATATTCAATCGGACAGCTAGCATGAGTTCTAACATTTGTACGATATATGCTGTTTGTATCCGAGTTCATCCCCAATAGCAAATGGCGTCGTTTTTCGAGAATTTTTGGTTGTTGGCGAGCGAGCGAAACGTCACCGTTTAGTGTGCGAGGTCCGCGATCTCTTTTAAAGGCCCGTTGGGCTTGTACTGGGCTTGTTTTGTATTGGAGTTTGGGCCCAGCGATTTGACATGGATATATCCAACAGATCCATATATTTGGCATCTATTATAAGCCCAAATAATGTATCCTCATGAGCGCGCAAAACGTCGTGTTTAATATGCTACGTATGGGATCTCTTTTCGAAGGCCCGTTGGGCTTTCTTTGGGCTCGATGGCTCGTTCAGTATTGGACTTTGAGCCCAGTGATTTGACATGGACGTATCCAACAGAACAATGTATTGGGCATATATTATAAGCCCAATTAATAAATCCTCACAATAGCCCACAAAGCACAAAATGTTCAAAAATTGGTTAAATTATATTTAATAAGTGGTCACGTGTTTGAATCTCTGGTTCAAGGTCATGATTTAATTCAAGATGACGATATAAAATTTATATTTTAAATAATATTTTTACTAAATTGAGCGTTTTAGAAACCAAATGTCTAATTGGTAATAGATTTTTTAATCATGTTGAATGGACTATATAATCCGAATTCGAAAATGTTAAACGGGTTAAATTACATCTAATATAATTATCATATCGACTCGACAACTATCTACATATCCGTCAACTTTACTTTTGATCCATTCACTAATGTCATCTTTATTGCAGTCAAAATTTTCAATCATGCAATTTTCATGAAAGCAAATTTACCCCCTCTCTCTCTTCAATATTATAAGAACAAGTCAACTCTTAGAGAGTGTGCATGAGAAAATGCATGTCAAGAGTTGACTTTTTATTCCTAGGACAGTCTTCACCACATAAATCATGACAAGATGGTTCAGTTGGCCTATAGGAGGCATTATCAGTGCTTATTTTCAGAATAATGGAGCTTCCTATTTGGGAATCTATGAAATAATAAGTGGGAACCAACTACCGAGCAATAATTCGAGCCGGTTTAAGTTGAATTGATCATCAGATATCGATACGTCATGTTGAAGCGAAAAAGAGAGTTGTACCGAAAACGTTAGTGTGTGTTTTGTAGTCCATATTGAAGAAGAAGTCACAATTGTCCACTAATACTTGAAGTAGAGGCACAAATGGCAAATGGGTCCATAGGGCACATAAAAAACTTCCATGAAGAGCTTAATTAGCTATGTGGGTGTGGTGGTGAGGTAGGGTTTGAGAAATGGATTGATCGAAAATGTGCGAAGAGGCTAAAAGTAGAGGAGATAATGGGTTTGTGGAACCAAAGCAGACCCAAGAACATCCACTAGCATATCTGCTTGTAGGTCTTTGGACCACAAGTATATCCCAAACCCTTGTAGGTTGTGTAGAATATATAAAAGCAAGAGTCGCGTTGAACTGATATGACGTGTCGATTTTTTTTAGATATGCTGAATCGAATAAGAATTAAATGGAATTTGCCGTATAATTCTTCAAAGACACACTGATCGAAAAAAATCCCGACATAATTTAGTGTTATGTTTGTCATTTGTCTTGTCAAGGAAAATAGTTGGACTAAACTGCATGTTGCAACATGAGATGAACTTAATCAGGTTCGGTTTTCTGTTTTTTCTTCTAATCATAAAAGAGCAGTGTTATCGATCAGATAATCAGTCCGAACAACTTGGTTGTATATACCATTTTGCTTTAATAAAGATTTTTGTATTAGTTGCTCTTATAAAGACTGATTATTTCAGTCAACATTGTTGACAAATCTCATAAAATTATTATTATTTTTATTATTACTTTACTTTGTTGTTTGTTTTCCTATATCTTTTTCGTTACAACGTGACTTTTTAGTTGAAAGGTTCAATCTAATGTATGTAATTTGATTTTCAAAAATGATGTTAAATACAATTTAATTTAGATTTGTAGAAATTTGGTTATGCATGTTCTCTGTGGTCTCCGGTCCACTAGTTTATTCGCAAATAGGGTCAACATCTAAGGAAAATTATGGGTGTCACAAGTCTAAAGCACATTGGTAAAAAAGACAAAGAAGAATATAAAATGATATTGTAAATAATCAAAAAAACTCTACATGACATAAAAGTCATATTTTTTTCCAATAAAGACTTGAACATATCATTGAAATCAAACCTCATCAATCACTACAGAATCAAGAAAGGGCGGAAAGAAACCCTCCCCGAAAACACGATCAGAACCCAAACGAGCCAAGGCTGCCATAACATGAGCGACCCTATTTTCTGACCGTTTAACAAATTGAAAAGAACAATTATTTACAGGGTTAGCAAGGAAAATATATATAGTTATATAGAATCTAGGCACATTCACATTTCGTTATTAAGATTAATTTTGTTGTTATAAAACTTGAAAAAATACATAGTTTAATTCAAAGAATTATATGATATTATGAGTTAGATTGATTTGGATGTGTGAATTATTATTTTTTGTTTCTTCTTTTTCATTTTCAGTCATTTCTGATCCAATAATTCATACTAGACATATTCAACATGTGAGGAAAGTTTAGGGTATCACAAATTGAGGCATATTCTAAAGCTACATTGGAGAAAAGGACCAAGGAATATTGTAAATGTTACTGTATATATATAATAGAACAAACTTTGCATAATGCATGTCATATTTGGAGAGGGCATGGGAGAGGCTTTAGGAATCATAGCTCATAAGTGGTTGTTCCTTTCACCTTACTTGGTCAATGCTAGTTTTTCTAAGTCTATGTAATTGATTTCTTCTATCTTTTAAGGGTCATTCTCCTCTTCTTTTCCTAATTTTATCGACAATACAGACAACGTGAAATTAAAATCAATAACATGACCGAATCAACTACCCAAATCAAAGGATTCGAAGGGAAATCAATAACTTAAATAGCTTTGATAGATAAAAATGTGTTGGACAAGAAAGAGCATTCGTCAACTATCCACATTTTCTCAACAGGGTTAATACACAATATCTCTTCACGTATATGTTAATGTAAATTATAAAATAGTTGTCATAAATTTTTTCAATTTTGTAAAAAGTGGCTGAACTTCTTATTTTCTTGCAAATTGTATATATTTGTTAAAAAATAAGAAATTCCGGTTAAATTATTTTTTTAAATTGAAATTTAGAAAAAAAATAATTCGAATTAAGCGGTTTTTTTTATTCTCTCACGCCGTTGATGTCCTTCTGTAAGACTTCAGATCTAGAAGAATCCGAAGTAAAGAGAAAAACCAACGAGTCTGAGATTGAGTTCAAAAACATTATTATTTATATAATGATTTTTCAAAAAAAAAAATTTAAGGCAATTCCATCATTTTTTAGATGAATGTCACATTTTGCAAAAAAAAATGACATTGTAATTTTCTCTATTAATATTATCAAAGTAATTCAACTGGAACTTTGGACCAGGGGTTAAATAGAACCTTTTAGTACCACTGTCCCAAGTAAGATTTCTCTTTTGTCAACTTTAGTTAATATTATTCATTCTCTAAATGTGATAAGGAATCATATATATGATAGTATAACTGAAGTTAACACCTATATACAGATCTTATCTCTCTTGCTTTATAAGATATGGCATCGGGTGTTTTCTTATCTGAAATGGAATATCCGGCAGCACAATTTTTGAAACTTTGGTTCGATCCTGATCTGACATTTCTTTAAAGGTGAATCTTATACCATGTCTCTCGATTCTTGATCATCAAGAACCCGAGTATATATGTCAAATAAGTTTTAATTTGGACACACATTACATATTATTTCAGCTCATTGGTAGGATATATTTTTTTTAAATTTTGGTATATTTTAAGGGTGTTTTGAACATTTAATTTCGTATAAGATTCATAGCCCATAATTATATGGGTTCACAATCAAAAGTAAGAAATAATATTATATGGAATAAAGGTATTTTGGCACTTATATATGGTTATTTTGATATTTTTATTTTTGGAGGTGCGTGAATATTTATTGAATCAACACTCACTATGATTAGTTAGTAGAGTGTCGTGTTGATAGGTCAATGATTTTTGAGGTTAGGGTGTTATGTCTACATGTGAGTTCAAACTCTCACATTGGAAGATTACAAGGTGTAAGAAGTGTTTATATACACATTAGACTCTAGACCCAGTAGATTAGTCTTTGGGTCAAATGTGAGCTCTGCTTTCCTTGGGTCTTCCTCCTACATAAGGCATGGATCTCCTCAACATAGGGGTGCAAAGATACTCTCGACGCAACAATATGACATGTGTATCGAGAGACTGATTAGAACAAATTATTCGATAAAGTCGACCTATGGGTATTTATACGTACAACAGATGGTTCAACAACACTAAAATTTATATTTCGTGCATGAACTTGTGATTCACTATTTCTACCATATTGGATTTTATATTTTCCTTTTTATTATGAAATTATAGTATTATAAAAATTACATCGATATCGATAATCTGATTACTATCAAATTATTGGTGAATCACGAACAAACTTCTTAACGTTTGATTTACTATTTCACTTTGATTACTTATTTGTTTCCACATTCGATATTTATCATTACAAAGTTTGCGTTTCACATATAATGGACACAATGTCACATTTTTTCCTTGTAAACACAATATACACCTCATTCTTCACAAGACCCTTTCATTTCTTGATTATATATATATGGAACATGTCAACATTGTCCATGCACAAAAAAACCCACAGCTTTTTATAGCTTCCAAGAAAATTAGTGGGAATCATTTTTTTGTGCCCTTACACCTCAAAAAACACAGGTTCACCATCCTTAGGACAACCCTCAAAAAACAAAAGAAACTGTGTCATCGGACGCTATGAACAGTGCATGCCACAATGAAATATTATGTTATGGGTCACAAAATGTCCCAAGAACGACTGGTCCGAAACCATGAACCAGTTAAAAATAATTATTAGATGCTCTATATATATAAATGGGACGATTGACCTGTATAGCATTGAAAAATAATAATAATAATAATTGGAGTGTTCAATTATTTTTTTTGTTGTCGTTTAAATGCTAGGCAAGTTTCTTGAGGGCCAACTCTTAAATTATGAAGAAAAGTCAATGATCATTAGCCATTCAAATCATCTTCATGACAAACTCTAAAGTATTGTTGTCATTGTCATTGGGTCACTGAAATATAATTATTTGTGTTGGATTGAGAGTAATTTTAGGTTATAATAAAGTTTGATCGAGCTTAAGAATTTGATCAAATTACTTAATGTTTGAAGATACTCATCAAATAATAATAAATAGATTTAATCATAAAATTTTAATTCATCATTAAACTATCAGCTTGAAATCAATGTCTTATCTAAATAGAAAAATGATATCACAATGTATACTTACAATTGTCTATATCACATGTGACATAGATAATTAGATGGTAATTAACCTTACTTAATGCTTAATTAAGTGGAAAGACTTTATGAAAGAGGAGTAGTTTAAAAAATAGGGAAAATTTCAGATAACTTCCTTAACTATACGTGAGTCTCACATGAAACTCTTTAAATACAAAATCAATCTGAGAGGTACCTTAAGTATCAAAAAGTCTCACTTTAAAAAAATTATTTTTACTACTAATAGAATTTTATTCTTCATTTTGTACAACGAGAAAATTAGGAAAAAAAGTTCAAAATCATTTTTACTTGTTTATTTTAATTTTTCATATACAAGGGTATTTCCGTCATTTCACAAAAAATTAACAGAATTTTTTAAAAAGTTAAAGGAAAATGATAAAGTGAGACTTTTTGATACTTAGGGCATCTCTCAAATTGATTTTGTACTTAAAAAAAAATTTATGTGAGACTCGAGTATAATTAATAGGGTTATTTGAAATTTTTCCTAAAAGAAATATAGAAAAACCCTTTTGAAGGGAGTTACCAAACGGTAAAGTAAAGATAGTAGTGGGGTTGTGAGGTTGAAATGTGAACAAAAGAGCATAAGGTCAAGTCCATATTGCAACATTTTAAGCAGCACAATTCCCAAACATTGTCCCTCATATTTTAACCATTTATTGTTATGTGGCGCTTGGGATGTGACCTGCTGAAAGCAGGCACGCAAATACACAAAAAAAGTGAGAGTAGGGTGAGGCCTTGGTCAGGTCAGCTATTAGGTATTGGGTCCATCAATAACATCATCATCACTTGCACTTTTTTTTACTTACCTTGCTTCTCTATCAAGTAAGTATCTTATTTCTTTCCTAATTACCTCAAACTGCCATTACTTGGTTTCTTTCACTTTATCCACCACTTACTGCAATTCCCCATTTGTAAATTAAAATCTTCACCACAGATCTATGGAGATATGCTCTGGGTCCCACATATTTGGGATCCCATGACCCATTTCTTTTATCTTTATTGAAATTTTTATCTTATACTAGTGGTGGTACCTATTGGGCTTGAGATGGCCCACACACAACAGCCTAGTCCATAAAAGGCCCATCAATATTATCTCCACCTTTCCATTTCCTTTCATGGGTCAAAGGTACATGTTGAAGTCACTCCGAGAGCTAAAAAGGTTGACATGAACTTTAGAGTGTGGGCCTTATTACATGACTTGTGATCTATAGCCTGCAGTTTTCTTGTATAATACTATACACAAAATAAAATAAATAGTGGTGGGGCTCAAGTGTCTTGGAAATTTTTGTTTGGTGTCAAAATAATAATACTGGTGGGGTCCAAGTGTCACACCTGGCAATTTTTCACTTACGACCATACGAGTCTCCCCCTGCCTCGGTCTTAGAGTGCGATGCTCTACGGGAACGCTCGAAGTCCTAGCATCGAGGTAGTGTTTACCTAAGACCTCGCACTGCTTAAAGAAATCCCTCGGCGATAAGATAACTCCGATGTCGGCCACGATGAGCATGCCGAGGCTCTGAAAGATCATCCTCGGACCCAACCGACTTCACTAGCAAAACTCCGACATGTGAGCAACCTGCTAGAAGGTGTTTACCGTGAAGCTCAGAGCGTGGACCCCAAATCTCTCTAGCCCCACACGAGGACAACGTTATAGAGAAATCCTCACTACGATCTTGTAGACAAGGAGGCCACAGACAGCTGGTTCGAACTCCCTCGAGAGACGTCACGAGCTGAGATACCTCATCACCACTAACAAGTGGGAATGACATGACTTCGGCCCTGTTAGACGAGTTCGGGAACGAGGTTCCCTCTCCGACATAGATGGGTTAGAACGATTTCTTTCTGCCAGCTTGTTGGCAAGGCTGATTGGAGAAGAACCCGACATGCTGCTAAAACCAGCCTGAGCCCAAGCCGGTTCACCTACGCTGAGACCGGATCCTTTTCCTATCCATTGCTGCACAGATAGGTGGAACAAGGAGAAAGACGACTCTACCAACATATGCTGCACTCCGAAGGCGATCCAACTGCCGATTCCCCCCCTGAAGAAGAGATATGAAGAGACGTCCGACGAGCGACAGGCCTTAAACCCTCAACGAGGTACCTCCGAATGCTAGGCGTTCCACCGGAACTCAAACAGACAAAGCAGAACCAATCACCAAGACGAGGACAAGCTTCAAGATTAAAAGAACAGACTCAATTTTATTGAACCGACCTCAGATCGGA
>JAYMTQ010000956.1:0-15140 GCA_036897385.1 Geranium incanum | reverse complement strand
CACCGCCAACAACCACCTCCTAGGCGTCCTCAACCCGTTCATCGATTTCGCGGCCTCCAACTACCGCTCTGCCGCCGGTCTCGCTGTCGCCTCCGTTCACTCCCGTCGGAAGCTTCCGGTCGTCGTGGGCGGCTCCAGCTCATTCATCCACGCCCTCATCGTGGACCGTTTCGACCCCTCCGCCGACGTCTTCTACGGCCCCGACCTGATCTCCTCCAAGGACGGGAGAGCTTGAAGCATTGACTATAAGGAAAAGGTTTTAGAAAATTGATAATAATCACTTTTGTAGACCAAGTATTGTGCTTGCTCCATGAAGGTAGATATGCAGAACCATGTAGCAGTACACTTTTTTTTTTACAAGATTACTCATTTCTCTTTCATTTTTGTTCATATTGCTTCCTGCCAATGGCTTATAGTCAGTACTTGCTCCAGTTTTGATAATCACTAGTGTGTTTTGCCTTAATATTGTAGTGTCCTATTTGTTCTCATAACACAATGAAAACCCATTTTAGATTGTGTAGAAGATTTCATTGACATGCATTAAGTGGGAAATGAAGAAGTGTCTTTTGTTTATATTATTAAGGAGAAAACCCACTTTGACACACCTAAAGATACGTTTTTTTAGTACTGATAGGTTCAAGTTTGAACTTGTTTTTTCCGCGCAATCAATTTACCATTTTTTTCATCGGGTCACTAACAGCGTTATAAAATTATTTTAAAATGACAAGAATACCAGTCAGCTTGATAATCATTTCAATTTATAATTAAACGACTTGTATACTCTGATTTTTCAAATTTTTAAAATGACGTCACCCTTTCTTAACCCTATCTTTTCTTAAAAGATGATATTGTATGTGGAATTGATAGTTAAAAAATAAAATTTTAATTTTCTTAATTGTAGTTATCCCTGTATGGCTGTATATTACAATCTTCATCTTCAAGGGAATTTGTATATTTGTATTCTTTCTAATTTTATTTTGTACATCATTGGAGCCCTTCAACATTATAGATGGAGCTCTTCAACATTATAGAAGCTTACCATCCCTTTCTTCAGGGATATGATTAAGCAACAATTGGGTATGATGCACAAGTTGCAATACCTGCAACAACAGTTTCAGAATCAGCAGAAAGATGTTAATTAAACACAAGATTGATTGATTTGTGAGTTAGGTGGTGAACCTACCGCACATGTTCTGGCCCATCACCATCTTGAAGTAGCCATTTTGGCCCCATATCTCTCCCCATGAGTTCTTTAGGAGCCAATATGGGACACCGTTTTCAACTCCATATCCAACTGCAAGAACAGCATGGTTCACATCCTGCAGTGTTGGGAAAGTTATTCATGATCCGTGTTGGAT
The DNA here is from genome assembly GCA_036897385.1 of Geranium incanum. Taxonomy (NCBI): domain Eukaryota; kingdom Viridiplantae; phylum Streptophyta; class Magnoliopsida; order Geraniales; family Geraniaceae; genus Geranium; species Geranium incanum. The sequence continues at coordinate 13,782 of JAYMTQ010000956.1, read as the reverse complement.
TTTGTAGGGATGAAAAAGAACCCCGAATCCAGCAAGGACCTAATATCTCCGATCAGATGGTTAGTGGATGATGATCACTAAACTCATAGTGTTGCCCTTCTATAAAGAATGGAAACTTGAAGGGGAGCCGGGTTTTTCAATTCGACGAGTACGGTGTGGAGATCACTAAATCCGCTTTATTGTTATTGTACAGAGAGCTATCTCCGAGCCTGACAAGAATTCGGTCACGTGTCTTTGATTTGACGAGTAGGAGATGTGAATCACTAAATCTGCCCCATCATCATCTCTACTAGGTGGGAAATCCGTAGAGGGACATATCCCTCTGAAGTATCTAATAAATAATTCGATACGGTCAAGTGAAAATGTGGGATTTAGTCAGGATATTAGGCATAGAATACTTTCAAGTAAAAATGACAAAAAAAGACTTGTGAGAGGGTGGTGTGTACTTTTTTAATGGAAAAATGTGATGTAAACTTTAATTTTCTGTACGAAATGTATGTATTTGTACAAAATTGATGAAATTTCCCTTAAAATTAGTAATTAAGATTTTATGGTTAATTTCATCATTTTTTTTTTGTAAAAATACACACATTTTGTAGTTATCCGGACTATGGTTGAATATCGGAACAGAAATAAACACAGAACTCACCGTTGGTCCGCTCCCACATATATCGGAGGCGTAAACTCCATTCTTATAAAATCGAAAGCCACCCACAACCTGGAAAGCAACGCTTACCGGCCGGACAAAGGCCACTGCATGCTTCAGCTCATCTTCTGCACCCTGTATCACTCCATACATATTTCAGAAAACCTACAATATCATCTAAAAGAACTATACAAAAATATTTGCCCTTCAATACAGTTCTCACCATGGTTATGTTGACAGAGTCAAGAACTTGGACACCAATATTCGCAGACGAAAACCTGCAGCTACCACCTTCTGCAAGGTAAGGATACGCCTCCTCGGTGTCAAGGCCGCCATTGTACTTGATGTACTCAAAGGCGTGGGAAGGCAGCCCGCCACTGCAGCCGGAGTTGTTAAAAGCTCCGGCACAGTCCACGAGCTGCTGCTCCGATAAAGAGATCCCTTCCCCGAACGCCTGATGGTAAGCTGCTTCGAGAGCTCCGGTGGTGCTGCAACACGGACAAGTATATATGAGGTTATTATTTATTCACACGGGCGGGTTGAATTTGCGTGGACTCGAGATATAACCTGAATGTCCAGCAAGCGCCACAGCGGCCTTGATTCTTTACGGGGCTGACAATTCCGTCGTCTCTCCAATCTTTCTGTGATACATCCCTTGGTAAAGTCAATTATTTTGTTCGATGCGAATCAAGATTGGGTTGAAATATATGAAGCGGGGAAAATTGCAAAAAAATATCATGTTAATATGACACTGTTGTAAAAGAGTGTTGTTTGTTAAAGTGTGTATTTTTATAAAAATGACGAAATTACTCATGAGACTAATGACTCACATCAAAAGTAACCTACTAAGGCTGTTTAATATGCAAAAATGATGATGGAACAGGAAACACAATTTGCAGAGCTCATACAAACTACTGAAAGCCAAAGTCTCAATGAAACTTGGGAAATTTTACAATCATTGAAGTCATCAAGTGAAATGCAAGTCGGGTTTGTAGTTAAAATAATTCCTCATCAGTTGACTGATGAACGTGTCACTGGCACACCGAGGATATGCAATGAGGAAATGAGTGTTAAACACGATCATCATAAGGGTTTTCAGAACTCAGAAGCAACAGACAAACTAAGTCAGGTCCTACAGTTCAACAAGTATAGCATACCTTAGTAAGACCAACATATTGGTTTTGTCTAACAATTCCTTGTTGCAGTCTAATACTCAAGAATCTAAAACTTGCTAAAAGCTAACGACTCTTATCACAAAAATGTACCGTCTCGGGAAGAAGCGTATCAGTAAGCCTGTGGTTGCCCTTTAGCGTGGCGGAGCAAAACTGTGCAGCGCCCAATCTTTGGCTTTGGAACTCTTCCCAGGTCCAATCAGCGAACTCTGCACGCAAAATTTACAAACACCAGCAATTGAATTATTATGCTAATTTTGGTAAAGCCAATCCTATTTTTATTCTCTTTTGTAGCTTCAATTCACAATCCATTTCTAGTACCAGTGCTCTAATCATCTCAGATTGCCTGATTTCACCTGGAATAGTAAAGCAAAGCAACCCTAGAAAATTGATAGCTATCAGAAACCTAAGCTCCTCAATTTCAACTAAATCCTCTGATCAATTGATACCAATGAATCAACACTAAAATGCACAAATCAACACTCCGAATTGAACTAATCACAGGTGAAAATTGCAATCAGCTAGAGAAAAAAATCCCCAAAACCAGCCAAGAACAGAACTCAAATCTCAATCGATGAAGAAGAAGAAGACGATAGCACATACCGTTGACGGCGAGAGTGTAACTCAAACCTCTCCTGTTCACAGATCTGATCAGCTTCAGATTCTCCGAGAAAATCGCGAACCGAAGCTTCACCTCCTCCTCATTCCCGTACCTCTTCCCATACCTGCACATCAAAAATCCACAAAAATCAACAGAAAATCGAGCCTCCACGCACGAATCGAAGCTCTGCGAGTCGCGATCGAGCGAACCTGAGAGCGAAGCGAGCGAAGGAGAGGGCGTGGCGGGAGTGGCCGAGCGCGGTCGCGATGGAGGAGTCCAAGTCGTCGACGAGGCAATCGGAGACCATGCGGATGGGGTCAGAGTCGTGGAAGGAGGATCTCGCGGCGGCGGCGGAGAGAATGAGGAGGAGGAGGACGGCGGCGAGAGAGCTGAGCCGTGGAGCCATCGCCGAGTCGACTCGGTACAGAGAGACTGAGAAGAGACGATTTGTTGAATACAAGTTCTGTTAGAGTGATCGTTGATACCAATTAAGTTACTTAACTAACTAACCAAGCCGTTGGCGTTTCTTTTGGTTATTTGTATTTTACGTGTGCGCGCCAAGGAGGAACAAGGCCCAACAACTGGCCCAATTTCAGCATACTCCATTTAAAGACAATTTTTTTCAATTATTTTTATAAACAAAAAACAGAACATCACTTCATTTTTTTTATTTTATCGGAAAATTGTATCAAGATTTGGGCTCGACTACGCTATGATGAAGCAAGACAACACTAAACTTGTGATTCTTAAGAGTTCTTAAGATTATTGTATCAATAACGGGCTCAAAACACACCCTTATGTAGAAGGGGGCTCAATATTGTCACTTGACTACCATCGGGAGAGAGAGGCCCAATAGAAGTTGAAAACAAATGCGAGATACCGCAGCGTGACTCAAACCCAATAATATTCATCATCATTTGTATACGTATGTAGACTATAAAGATAGTACATGTATTTTATTAAATGTATTTTCATATTTTTCTCTTAGGCCAAGAGTTAAGATGAAGTTTATATGTCTTATGTATGCGTTTTTTATGTTGGCTTTGTCGCTGTTGTATGTAGATTTTCAATATGCATGTGTGTCGAATGATTTTTTTATTATGTTACATCTTTCATTGTGTTTTAATTAACCTATTAGGTTTTAGTGATAAAAGAAGACACTTAACCGTATATAAGTGCACATAACTATTCATGTAACTAACGCCGCTCATGCACAATGTAATCATCTCATAGTCAACACCCCTGTCCAAATACCAACACCGATCATCAACAACATCATGCATATCGTGGTGCCATATTCTCAGAATACCGGCAGCGACGAGTCCATCAATAGCTAAGTTCCGACCATCGATAGGTAAGGTTTTTGAAGTTGATGATTAATCGGCCAACTACATTGGTTTTTATGCATTGACATGGGAAGTAATAGAGAATAAATTTTGTAAAAAATAGAGATAACTCCACATAATTATATTCATTAACTGACTCTCATGTACAAGGTAATCAACTCAAAGTCGCTACCATTTTCCTAATATATACCTACCTAGACCATTAACCACGTCGTGAAGATATCAGCATTATATTCCAAGACTGCCGACATCGACGAGTTCATTAATAGCTATGTTCTGGCCATCAATGGGATTGAGGTTGTGGGTGAGGTTGAAGTTAATATCAGTGTCGGTTGGACTCCTATGGTCATGTCCAGTTTGGTCTAAGTCAGTTTTCCAAACTAGTTAGGATCCATGACTGTCCCAGATCTGGTTCTTTGCAGTGTGCTTCTTTTTCTAGCCCGGATCTCTTTTTTGGACTCCATTTTTGGATCGGGGTACAAAGTTTTCTCAGGTCTTTTTGCTTCAGGCACGCATGCGAGGAGAATTTGTTGGTTTCAGTTCAGGGAGCGGTGGATCTGTTTTGGAGTCCTAGAGAGTTGGGTGGGCTATTTCGGGACACCTGGGGACCTGGACCCAGTTGAAAGACCATGGTTACCTATGATGACCCTGGCCTCACCAGTATCCAACCCGGTAACACCCATGATAGCTGCCTTGTTGGTATCAGATCTAGAGTTTTGTGGCGGTGGAAGCTATTTCTAGGTGCGATTCGGGGAGGATGTGAGATGGTGGTGGTCTGTTGGCTCTGTTTGTGTCCCGGTATGGACTCTGGAGGGATATGTATTTTTGGGTGTGAGTGGTGGCATGGTGTTAGGGAGTGTGTTGTTTAGTGTAGTTTGTGGTTAGGTTTAGTGGTTGGTATGTGTCTCACATACGTCCGTGGTTTTCTATGTTAATGTTAGGGTGGATAGTTTGTGGCCGATCCAGATCATGGTGTTTCCATTATAAATAGGGTGTCATTTAGGCTGTGGGTTTATGTCCTTCTCATGTTAATATTGAATGATATATTCGCTTAAAAAGAACATGTTTTATGTGTAGACGTAGACGTTGTTGTTTTTGACATGTTCCGGTTAAAAATAAATTTTCTATATTGATTCACATTGAATGATTTCCTATTATGTTACATTGTTTTTTAAGAAAATTAAAAAAGTTTGTAGACATTGCCTTTTTATTTCTATAATTTTTTATTTTATTTTTACAAAAAAAGTTAGGAGAAATCAAGTTTCAAAATAATTTTTAAATTCTTTTCAACATAAGATGGATATTTGTCATTTTAAAAACATATTTCAAAAAAGAATTAACTGGAGAGAACTAACCTAAAACTTTTAAATCTTGAAGGAAAGTAATATATGATGGTATGATAATGAGGAGCTAAGTAAAAATATACATAAGCGAGATACTGACATTTTCTCATATAAATATTAAGAAATGTTAATAAAAATCAAATTAGAGTAATTTCCACCCACAGTCCTATTAGAAAACAAACAAATCTACATCCAACTCAATTAGATGAAGACTGACAAAATATATTTATTAGTTCCAACGAATGAGAAATTAACAAGACTTTCACGAAGTAGAAAATTTTGCATACCAATCAAAGAAATTGTTTCATATGGTATTTCACTTGTAAGCTATGAAGCATACTATTACAAAGCAGTTTCTAGTTACCCTGCTGTTCAAGTAAAAGGGTATACTAGTCTAGAATGAATATTACAATTTGCTGAAATATATATCATGTTTCTAGTATTTTAATGATTCTCTCTCGTTGTTGTGTCTGTAACTCATGTTTCTTCATTTACCATTGCAATTCCAAGAAGAAGAAGAAAATGTCTGAAGGAGATGAAGCCATTTACTCAACTGGTGTGTGTCCTCGGCAGATTTCTTGTATTCTGGCTTCAGCTCGTATGTTCCTTGGTTGGTTCCCCTTTTGTTGTACACACACAGCTCGTTCAGTATCTCTTTCAAGAATTGCTGCGCGGAAAGAGATCACAGTAGCGTGACATCAATGTACTGATAATACATTATATGCACGAATGATGAATCCACTTCACGTGCTAGCAAGAAATAATCTTTAAAAACCTAAGAAACCGAGCTTAGCCAGAAAAACACAAAGAATAAGGCTATTTGATAGAAGGGTGATTCTTACTGCAGGTTGATCAGTCTCTTGGACAAGTTGTTTCAAGGTCCAATTAGCTTGTCTTTCAAACCACGATCTCTTCTGGTCCTCTTCATGTCTGACTGTTTCACTGGTATTGGTTTCTTCTTATCCCGTCAAGGTCACAAAATAATTGAAAAGGAATATCATGCAACTGTTCTTACGATTTCACGGTCGCAGCATACCAATGTTCATATGCCTTATGCATGAATCTGCTCCGCAAAATACATTTACTTGTTCCAAGATCCAAGAAACAGCAGCAAAAGTAGCATAAAAGAGTGTCCTTCAAGTATATAACGTGCTATAATATGTTACCACCAATTATACTTGATTCACTACTAATAAAAATGAAATCCCCCATATTCCTATTACCCACGTCTCTTGAGAATCTAATTTGATACTTATTTTCTTGGAAAATCCTTTATCAAGATCAAAACCATAGAACAGACCGGAAGGAATATAATCATATACCTAAACTTGCATCCATGGTCAATTTTAACAAAACCTTTACTCCCAGATGACAACCTGTTTCTGCTTATATTTGAATGCCAGATACTTGGCATGTATTAACCATGAACTACCCAAAGTTATTGTATCAAAACATGCAAGCTTTTTAGAAGAAAGATAACCCAGACCAACCACTGCAACGCGGTAAAGCTGCTAAGCAAATTCGTCATCGTCAAATAAGATTATCTTTACTCTTCTTCAATTCTTTCATTTACACAAACAACATATGGCAGCTTATAGGAAACTTGGCAGCAAATTTCAAAACATTTTATCATAACAAGAGAGGAAGTCGATACCTTTGAAGTGGATGAAATAAAGCCAATCATTCCAGGCATGGGCCTCATGTGCACTCCTCTGTCATTGTCAATCACCTTTTTCATATTAATGAAGAGAACCAGAACAATAATCCATTTAAACCAAGCATAGCAAAAACAATGGGAAAGAAACTTATTGTCAATTGAACTGGACTACCTGTATTTGTATATTCTTAATCATAGACGACACATCCTGCCATACTCCTCAAGGTTATCATTATGAGGCTTCATGTCAAATTTATGTTCCACCTTTCCTTCCACTGCCACCCTACCTAAAAATGAACAAAACAGTGTTTCACTATCTAAAACCAATTGAACTTTATAAGTTTATAGCAAACATGTAAAAACCATAAAGTGGCATATAATTCACAATTCTATCATTCATATTGCTTCATATGGATGCTTCTAGTGGCACCATAAAGGATGGTGACTTAACTTTCAAAAATGTGCAAATAATGATTATTTGTATAACAGTAAGTTTTAAATAGACAAAGGCTTATTAGAGTCTGAACATAATCTTGCATTTAGGAACCTGTTTCCAGATCTTCAAAAGATTTAGATAAGACAAGAAAATTCATATCCTTTGAGATGTTGACTACTCAAGTACATTTCTGAAAAGATATAGACCTGAAAAAAATTCACATGATCATTGTAGAAACCAGTCACTATTTGAAATAGTTATATACAACTTATACTGGACAGCCATACAAAAATTTGACTGTGTGCATCAGTTACTGTTGTTTAGTTCAGGCATAAGAGTATCTTGAACAGGATGTTTATATTTCTATTATTTGTGAAACCTAGCTTATTGCAAACATGGAATATCCAACATCAGGTCAATGTCATGCTGGTAGAACCACATATCTGAAACGTTAATTTGAAGGTAAACAAATAATATGATCATAATAATTAATTAAGGTATGAACCCAATCACCTTAGTACCACTAACAAATGGGTTAGGTGTATACTTTTCAAAGTCACAATTAACAACTCGATCGGTAGATTGCAACAATCACTTTAGTGCTTACAGACAGCACTGGCATATTATGCACATATTACTATTTCTTGCATTGAATCCAATACCTTATACAAGTAAAAACCAAGTATAATTTGCATTAACCTCAATCAAGAACAAGTTGTAGCAATATAGTCTAGTCCTAATTAAGGGCAGGTACCAAAGAACATATGTAGCAAGAATCTAAAGATAATGCTTATGGGTACAAATTAAATCCAAATCATATAGTAGAGCTGCCATTCATTTACATTGAAGGAGAAAGAGAATAACTAAGATTTTAACAAAAGACTCTTCTGGGTCACAACTCACAAGACTTACAGTGAAGAAAGCAGAATCAAATTTTGTGGAGATGAATAGACATGAGAAAGGGGAGAGAAATTAACCTTGAGGTGATTGGGGAAGACGGACATGGGAACAAAATTCTTGAACATGTTCAAGGAGTAGGTCTTTGGGCCTTGTCGAACCCATCGCCGTCGTGCTCCATCTCCAAACTCCAGGTCAGGGGTGGTCAACGACTTCTGGAATTTAACTCAAACCTATTGGGCTCAACTCTGAGCTGTGTTTAATGGGGCTGATTATTACATACCCAACTTTTCAATTCATCCATTTTTATTTAAAGAAGGCAATTATACCAATTTCTTATTCAACTATGGGTAAAATAATTATTTTGTATTTATAATTTAATTGTATCATATAAATAAAATGAAATTATTTACAAATTTAGGTTGTACAAATTATTTTAAAATAGATTTTTTTACAGTAGATACAATGATTTGCTACATTAAAAAAAGAAAATAATTTCAAATACATATTCATTAACTCTAGATCCCTCTTTCACCCAAAGCCCTTACTAATGACTCCTGATTTATTGTGGGAATTAACTAAGTGTTTTATATGATGTTTAGCAAATTAGTCTTGTTGTAGGCGGATTCCTGCCGGTTTTATGTTGTAAGAACTAAAATCAAATTAGAAATCAATATTTCTTTTAATTTTGAAACCAAAACCGGGGTTGTTACATGTGATTTTCAATTATGCAGTTCCGGCTTTAGTTAGGTTTCAGTTCATTTTTTGGTTTCGGGTCTATAATGTCTACCCCTCGTCAAATGTGTGATTTTCCAATAGGAACAAATTAACATTTACAACAAGAGAAAATAATAACTTAATAGGAAGCAAGTTATTTGAGAGGAGATGTATGTAAAGTTAACATCACCAATCTTCAATTTATCTTTATAAAACTCCCACGATTTGTTTGAACATAATGACACAAGATTTTACTAATTTTAGGTAACAAGTTCCCTATTAATTAACAGTATATATGGTCAAAATTAAAAGGTCCCATCCATAAAACTAGGGCTACTTTTACACAAATAACAAGTATAAAGTTGGAAAACAACAATGAGTTCTAAAACAAGCTAAACTCTTATATTATGTCACAAGCTCAGCTCATCTAAAAACTGAAATTGATAGATTAAGACTTCAAAATATATATCAAGTAGTTATTCCAAAAGCTCATCTCATCTTGTATCTCTTTTCGAAAGAACCTAATAGAGAACAAATTAAAATGACAAAAATTGAAACCTGCAGAAATGAGTTAAAATGAAAGAAAATACATTTCTATACAACATGAGATAAAATGAAAGATAATGAAGATTAATTCATAAACAATGAAGGATTATGTAACAATATGACACAAAATTATATATACAAAAGTGATAATGGCATAATTAGTGATTAATTAAGACTTACAAGAAACTTATCCATATATTATCACTCATCAGTTAAGATGTCATGAAATCATAAAACTTGATTAAGCTTCAAAATGCGGCGCGCACACATTAATTTATATATCATACTGAAACTATTAATGAATTCAAAACCAAGAAGACTAGAAAATGGAATCAAATTAAGAGAAGTGAGATGAAGGATAGTGTTCAAGAAAAAGAAAGGAGCCTGTTCCCAAGAAGAGGCCATACTTAAACCCAGTCAAAAGTAATGAGGTCCATAAACTTCACGCAGAAATTAAACTGATCACTGATTTCCAAACTGAAGATTAATGGACAAATAAATACATTTGACTTTTACTTAAAACACTTCTAATGAGGCAATATTATACTATAGTTTCTTTGATTAACGAGTACGGAAGGATCGATGATGACACACACGATCGATTATTGTAGAAGAAAATGACAATTGACAAAATCCACGGGTTCTATATTCTAGGTGAAACACTTGTAATATTAACCAAACAAATTAAATGGTTAAATTGGAAGAAATACTTCAACTATTTATGAATAATAATTAAAGGGTGAGAATTCTGTAAAAGAAAATTAAATGATTCAAATAATAGAGAGATATTGAAAAATGTACATAATCAGTTATCATGATTTTTTTAAAGCACCCGATAAGAATGAAAAATAACTGTGAAGAATTGAGATGTGCAAACCAATTTAAATGAAAAATAATGAAGGATGACGTAACAATATGACGATCCGTTCATGACGTTAAGAAAACACATAATGATGTAAATTAAGTAACACAAAAAATGATATACAAGTAGAATAAAACACACATTAAAATGACACAATAAAAATGATCATATCATAACAGGGATTGAGACATTTATATACCGAGGAGCCAACAATGTCAACCACTAGATCACTACTCAAGCTATTGATGATAACAATCACGACTCAAGTTGTTGATGATAACAATCAAGAAAACATGAAATCACAAACTTAAATTCAAATTGAAACAATCAATGAAGTGAAGAAAACCAAAAAGAGTAGAAAAATGGAATCAAATTAAAGAGAAGCAAGACGAAGAGTAGTGTTCAAAACAAATTAAGAAGTGGTGGTGGTTCATTCCCAAGAAGAGGCCATTAAAAAAACCCAGAATTAATCACAAGTAAAGAGGTCCAATAAGCTTCACACGAAAACTAACTCACCACTGATTTCCCGTAAAACCCCATTTCACAACGCACCACATGAACCATACACATATTCAATTCCCATCATCAAACTCTGTACAGCCCATAACAATACAAAAACCACTCACACACCACAATTAATAATTATTAGAGCTCAAACCCTAGCGTTGCATGACGTACACGTTTCGACCACATCGATCGATCACTCTTCTCTAATTTGTCCCATTTATAAATACCCTCTCCCTAAGGTTCTCATAACAATCATAACAAACACACACAGATAGATAGACAGACAGATAGACATAAACGATCGATATATATGAGTTCGTCCAGGGATGAGACGAGGAAGGGTACTACTCAACGTCAGGTGGTGTCGAACAACAAGGGTCGCATGAAGGGCAAGGGAGGGCCCCAAAACCAGGAGTATCCTTACAGGGGTGTCCGCCAGAGGACTAGTGGCAAATGGGTCGCTGTGATCCATGACAACACTAACAGCCGTCATTCCAGCCACTGGCTCGGGACCTTCCCCACAGCCCTCGAGGCCGCCCTAGCCTACGACGACGCCGCCAGAAGGATCTACGGGCCCAAAACTCCCCTAAACGTCCCCGAGCTCGTGGCCGAGGGCGACTTCGACCCCAACGAAGTCCTCTTCCCCGAAAAAGACAACAATGAAGAAGAAGAAGAAGAAGAAGAAGACAATGATAATAAGGATGGTGATGATGATGATAACGACGACATGCATGCGCATGCACAAGGTGATTCTCGTGATGACCAGCCCCGCCACGAGACCGCACCGGTCCCGATACCGACCCGTACGGTTATCGAGGTCAAGGTCGAGGAGGAGGAGGAGGAGGAGGAGGAGGCCAAGAGCGTCAGGAGCGACGCGTCGGTCAACAGCTATGCGGTGGCCGCCGGAGCTGGAGGTGATGAGTTTGTGGCGGCTGATTTAGAGGACAAGAAAAAGGACAACGTTGTGGAGGCTGTGGCGAAGAATCCGAAGTGCAACGAGTCGGAGTGGACACTGCTCAAGTAGGAGGAAACATTGTATGGACGCTCTCCGGACTCCAAGTGGCTGCGGCAGGCAGGTTTTAAATATCATTATGTTGTCGTGTCCTTTATGTATTTGGTGCTTCACTCTTGTGTATGCGTAGACATATATAGACAGGCTGTATCGTCTATGTATTTTAGTGTATGCATTAATATTGCAGAGCACTTTTATGTGTTATCGGCTGTGACGGGTCGAGACAAAAATCCATATGCCATGCATGTGTTTTACATGGTATAGTTTTGTCTTATGTTTGGGTCTTGAATAAATTTTATGTCTTTTGTGTGCTAAATTTCATTACAATCCAATTATGTTTTTTGGGTCAAATTTCATTTCAATCGAATTATATTATGTTATAATTAAGGTTATAACTCAACTACTCGTTAATTGCAGATTAGTTTTATAAATAAAAAAAAGTTATGTGACCACACAAGTGTAGATAGGAGTGTTCAAGTTCAGTTAATTATAATCCTATCAGGGATAAATGTGAATTGACTTTGTGATTTAATTTAAATGGAGATGGATAATGATTTCTTAGAAATAAATGTGAAGTTCTATGATATTGAAGATTTAATAAGTTTTGCGAATAAGATGACTGCAATTAGAAAATATTGTATTTTTCCATTAGCTTATGTCAATTTTTGCCCGTTGTAAGACATATGTTAAAAAAATACTTTCATCAATGAATACTTGAAAGGCTAATTTGTGAAATTGGATAGAGATTAATGGTTAAATAATTGTGTTGTAATATATATCGAAAAGAAAATATTTATTAGTATTGACAATGAAGTAATTTTGGGTCATTTTAACAATATGGCATATGTCATAAAATTCAACTATCGTCTCGTTGTCACATTCTATCTAGCATCGGAAAATAATCATAAAAATAATTATGTATAACAAAAAGTTCATCGTCCGAAAATATTTTTTAATTTTTTATATGAAGTTGTCCTTGGGATCAGATTGCTTGGGGAGATATTCACCTCGTACTAGGGATGCCATTTTTAACCAAAAACCGACAACCGATAACTGAATTGGACCGGATCAAACTCAAAAAAAAAAGTCATGACTTATGGTTAGATTATGGTTTTACTGGTTAATTTTGGTTCGGATATAGTTCATATTATTAAAAATCGCTGGTTAATCAGATAAACCCGACCAGAATTCCACTAGCACATGTTGCACCCACTACCATCCACACATCATGCTTCATTCTCACATGCAACAACGTTTCAACACTAGATAACATATCTATGGCTCCACCTACCTATTTTAATTTCATATCCTAAATCTCTAATACATCTCAAACTAGAAATCATACATATTTACAGCAAGGAAAGAGTTTCTTTTCTCTTTCTAGAATCGTTGTTGCGCCGTCTTATTATCATTATTTGAAGTTTCTCTAAATCGTATCAATGAATCTCATCACAATTCACAACCTTCTTCTCTATCGTATTCGTCCATCGTATCACCTCCATCTCCTTGATGAATATGGATTCAACGAAGAAAAAAATTATGCCTTCAGAGCTAGCTTAAGTTCGTGTTCATGGTCTCGAATGGAACGAGAAAATATAAAGTAGAATATGAATGTGAAATTTTTTTAACCTAATCAGCCCAAATGGCAAGCCCATAAAATATGGATGGTTCTATTTAAATTAAAAACCGACCCACTTTGTAATCAGTTAAAACAAGCCATTTAATTATACTTGATTTTGGTTATGATTTTAGAAATTTGAAAACCAACATTCTTGATTTGTTTTGAATTTGGACTATTTGGTTCAGTTAACCAACCATGGCCAACCCTACTATTGGGTAAGGATCTAGATAATTCTAGGAATAATTATTTAATTTTTTATTTCCAATAATTTCATAATATATAAATTCACATTAATTATGTTTAACTGCACAATGTCATCCTTTTTAAATTGTTTGAAGGGAAAATTGTTGGGAGAAAAACGAATCTAATGGAATAATTAGATGCAGCGGAATTGAATAATTCTCCCACCTGTGTAAATC
>JAYMTQ010000955.1:0-15152 GCA_036897385.1 Geranium incanum | reverse complement strand
TTCAGTGCAAGAGTAGTAGTGAAAGATCAGCACTCAAGAGAGTTTTTGCATACCTCAACTGGGCGTTCATCGGTTTTCCGAGCTCCTGCTTCAGAGCTGCCTGATGACTTGTCTCCATGAATCTCACTGGCATCGTCTTCTTGAAAAGGGACAAAAAAGCAATGCGGAGACTGAGAAAAGGAAGTGTTCTGAGGTTGGGGTTGTCCAGGGGATGTGGCTTCTCCAAAAGATGATGCAACAGGCTGAGAAAGCAAGGCATAACCCGGGGACCTGAAAACAAGAGGAAGTTTCAGATATTTTATTGATATTACATTAATACCGATACTCGAACACCCAGAGTTGCCTAGTAAGTTTTATTCATGAACCATGAATGCGTCCGCAGTGTACTTTCACTAAGAACCGAATGTGCCATTTATCCTTATCACCTTCTCATGCAACCAAACTTTGCTCAACATTCTCACAGAAGTTATTGAAGTTGAAATCCGAAAAAATGAAAAGACAAACTCAAACTGTAAGACATCAAAAGATTTAAAACGAAGTAGATACTTAACAGTTTACAATACGGATGCATACCAAACTAATTTGCTTGGAGAAGGGTATACGTAAGATTTCTCATATATTGAAGCAGCTGCAGCGGCAGCTTGGAGCCTGGCCTTATGCCGGCTCAAACTATCATCAGCTACATCACCATCAACTGAACCCCGAGTAGCGGTGCTTGCAGTACCTGTCCATGCTCCAGAATAAAAACATCAAGCGAGCTTAATTTTCAGTTGCAATTAAACAATGAAATACTACAAATTGTTACAACAACCGTCCTCCTGAAAACAAATAGAATCATAAAACTAAGAGACTAAAGCCTAAGAAATCAACACATTTTGCACACAACCCCTAAAGCTCACTTCCGTAGTTGGTGAGCATCCTTTTAGAAAAGGAAATCTAATATCTCCTTTGAATGTAATACAGTCTATTTAGGAACAGAAGCGATTGAAATGGTATTAAACAAAATCAGAAAGGTAGACCAATAATGGCGGCGATAAACGGATTGCTAAAGATTGAGATACATGCACCATAGATGATGATTCATCTAGGCTTGACTATGCTTAAATGATACATGATTTTAAGATATATAAATTACTTTTGGCCAAGGAATGCAAACTTCAGAAATTTGAAATAGGATGAGGATACAGACTGGTATGACTAAGATTACTTATGATTTTTATATTTATTTGAATAATTTCTACAACCATGATGCAATATTATATGCCGGGATTTAAGGTTTGCATAAACTCAAATGTGCATATCACACCTGCATAGGTCTTTTTGTCAAACTACAAATCTTAGTCAAGAAAAACTAGCTTACCTTGATGAGAATCTGACTGTGATCCATGACCGGACGTAATTGTCCCACTTTCGGGTGGAACAACCAAAGCTCTGCATGTAGGACAAGTATTTTGTCTCTCTAGCCATGAGCGTAGACAATGTACATGGAAGAGATGCCCACATATTAATTTCTTAGCTGAGGTCATTTCCTCACGGCAAATAATGCAGGTTGCATCACTTCTGCATGTTCATTATAAGCAATTAAGAATGCTAATGCAACAGATGTAGAAGTTAACCTTTAAACACAAGTCTGACCAAAGTAAGTACTCACGCATTAAGCTCTTCTTGTGTAGCTTCTGGAAAACGATCGTTCATGTTGGAAGTAATAGTCCGATATCGCACATAATCAGAAACACGAGCCCTGAAGTTCCTAAATGTCTCGTAGAGCTCCCGTATCAGATGCAGGGGAACACCATAGCTCCTGAAAGAGCAATTTTTAATCAATGGCACACAACTAATTATAAGCAAAATAAAATTCGTCGAGGTAACACAAGAAAATGATGAAACACAGAATAACACTACAAGATGCCAAATACAATTAAATGTAAGCTACAAAGATAAAATTTCATTGGGTTAAGTGGAAAATCAGGACAATAGAACAGTGGCTACATTGAAATAACCAGTATCATCATGTCAGAATAAACAATACTTATTTTTCTCACACGACTCTCCCTAATGACTAAGCAAGCGAGCATCTGTGACATTTTTACTAAAAATATCTAACGACTTTTTAAAAACAAAAAAATGTAAGCATAAAATTACAATATATGGCCTATGAGTAAATGGTAACTTACATAAATATCACGAGAAAGAAGCAAAGGTACATAGACAAGTGAAGAAGATCACGGATAAGTTCCAAGTAGAAGGTATAGACAGGCTTTTTCTCCCACTGTCCTTCCATAAGCATGTCACTGACATAGAAAGTATATTTCAAAAATGTCGACACTGTTGTCGTTGCCAATATCATGTACCTAGACAGAAAGAGTTTAAGATTTATAAGTTCACAACAGTAGGAAACACAATAACAAGAATAATGCAGGTAGCAGAAGTTTTCAAGTGTTAAATTTTTTTAGCAACTTACTCAAATGCAAAGAAGAGAGATACTGAAGCTTGTCGGGTTTCTAATAAATGCTTAGTCGAGCTGTACAGAAAGAAGCTGTCGAGAAGAAGGAGAAACCCCATAAATGAAACAATCCGAATGTGAGACAACATGGGAACAGACGGAGTAGTCTCAATGTACTCAACCCTCTTCTGGGCCAACCAATGCAACGCCTTGATGAACAGAAGAGTTGTAACCATAGCAAGGAAAGTAACAGAAAAGTCCTGTCTGAAAATAGTGACCGCAAAGAGGATTTCCATAACCTCCCTCCATGATTGCTCATTCAATCTCTCGACCTCTGCCTCTCGGAGGGAACCAAGAAATACCCATTTGGTCAACTGCCACAAACTGCACATAACGACCAGACCCATATTGAGAAGAATCGCCGAATTGATCTTGGAGGTCGAGAGGTAAACGGTTGCTGGATAGAACTGTCCTCTACTACTAAAAGCATGATAGATTACTGCCAATGTTGCAATTACACTAACCCCAGCATAAGTTTGAAGCTTCATCATTTTGCTCTCTGTCACACCAAATCATCAGAGTAAGACCAAAACTTAAAAAAATTAATTAAAATCATCAAAATCTATAAACTTTGATGCAACAAAATAAACAAAACAATAGATGCCATATTATACAAGTTTCTAACTATTCTTTCTCAGCAACCAAACACGTTATGCTTAAAATGTGCCAGAAATCCTATATAACATGGATACAGCTAGATCTTTGATAGCTACTCGCTCCAAAATCCAGAACAAAACTAAACAGATAAATCAAATTAAACACCGATTATTCCAAAATCTACAGAAATCGATCCGTGAACAAAAAATAAAAGTTCCAAAATTGATGAAGATCTGAAGTGGAGGAGACGTACCTGGGCTTCTCGGAGCTCTTCGTGTCCTTTCCAAACGTGTAATGCAGATACTGTAGTGTGCTCGTTCGTGAGAGCTCAAATATTTCGATTCGATGCTTCGCGTCATCGAGTGGACGATTGTCCAATGGTATTGTGCCACGTGTACGATCATACAGAACTGGATATGCATCATTGTAATGTAATATACTTCAAGAATGGTTGTATACTCTTTGGTTTGGAGTCGATTTAGTTCAAAACAAACCAACCGATTAATTTGGTTTTAAAAAAAATTAAATCAATAGAATTCGATTTGGTTTAATTTTGTATCTATTAGTTTTGAGTTCAATTATGTTTTTCATTTTATGAACCAAGTTTTATAAATCCTCACATTTTAAGTCATTTTTCTTATTATTTCACTTACATGTTTTTGGTTTAATTTTCTTAAATTGATTTTTTTTAAAAATTATCATGTTTTGGATATGTCTTTACTTGTTTTTTGTTGGCCCAATTAATAAATATTGATGATTTAAAATAAATCATATGTTCAAACCGACTAATTTTTTATTTGGTTTTTTATCGGTTTTTATTTTATAAACCGCATCCAAACTGATGAGATTTTATTTCAGTTTGATCTTTAACCGAACTAATTAAGTTCTTTTTTATTAGGTTCGGAGTTTGATTTTGTCGGTTTGGTTATTTTTGGGTGGCCCTAACTTAAAGCATATCCAACACCTAGTTCTAAGTTTTGAATTGCAATTTTGGTTTGATTCTAATCCAAATTAATTCAGTTTTTTTTGTTTGATTTTTTTTAGTCGATTAAGGTGGGTTCGATTATTTTTGGTCAGCCCTGACCTAAACCATCTTCAGTAAAAATCTTTAAGCTTTGGATTGGGCTTAATGAGGGGACATTAATGTTCATTGGGCTTTGTTTAGCAGGGTGACCTCTCTTTCACAACAAAAATATATTACTGGCTTGCTACACAAAGTTGTAATGACCTATGAAAAACCGGTTTCAACACCCATATTTACAACAAGACTGATAATAGGAAATTGGTTGAAAGTTTGCAATATTTGTGCTTACACAAGACCGGGTGTTGCTTTAAGTGTCAACAAGGTATCCTTGTTTATGTAATCATCCACATCTGATCATTAGCAGGCTCTCAAACATGTGTTTCGGTACCCGTAAGGATCAATTGACTAAGGTATTCAAATTTTAGCCAAGTCACAATTCTGTCCTCATACTTTCTCAGACGCAAACTAGACATGCGATATGACAATAATGATTTTATCTCTGCTGTTGGATACATTCTCTATCTCGGTTCGACGCTTATTTTTTGGAGCTCGAGAAAATAACGTTCTGTTACTCGATCTTCAACTGAGTCAAAGTATAAAATCTTGGCTGACACCGCAACTGAGCTCACATAGGCGTTATCTCTTTTCACTAAGCTTGGTATTAAAAGTGTTTCAACACCGGTTATTTAATGTAATAATATTGGTGCAACCAACCTGAGTTTTAATGCGAGGTTTCATTATTGTATGAAACACATTGCAATCGTATACTATTTTGTTTGAGAGCACGTCGAGTTAGACACTTTTCGTGTTGCATACGTCTCTATCGATGATCAACCCGCCGATGTACTAATCAAACCATTGCTACGATCATGGTTTTAAATTTTTTGCAGCAAGTCACACATCACAAAATGATCGTGCACTTTGAAAGGGATGTTGATAATAGAATCAGTTCTCCCAATATCCCTCAACTACATTAAGGGGAGATATTATAGGAATCGTCTCATCCTATCCTTCTATTATCTCTTCATTACACCAACATGAATTAGTATACAGTGAAACATTTAAGTGAGAACCAAAACAAGTGTGAGAATTATGAGAATCAATATTGAGACATCATGTGGCAAGGAGCCAAATTTCATACTAAAACATAGAAGGAGAAGTGTAACACTGTCAGAGAGTGGTGTAACGAGAAATTGGTGATTTAATTATTTTTTCTACACATGTCAGCTCAACGCCACATGTTGTCGCCTGCCAGCTCAGCGCGTGCGCACCACGTGACACATCTCCCGTAGTTCTCACTGAATTATCCCTCTGTATATAGTCTATAGATTATCCACAGAACCGAACGATTAACCGTGATTTTGATTTTCGGTTTAGAGTCCGATTTGGTTCTTGGTTCGGGTCCAAAGTGGGGATTGGGCTCAATGAGGGAACAGGAATGACAATTGGGCTTTGTTTCAATGGGCCAGGAAAAAATTTCTAGGCCCATAGAAAAGGAAAAGGTATTACAAAAGACGAAGAGGAGCGAGAACGATTGAGATTGGAGACGAAGAAGCAGACGATTTGTTTGTTGGAGAAGATGGCTTCGGTAGTCAGAGGAGTATTGAAGTCGATAAAGGAGAAAGGATTGGGAAGCTTCTTGCGAGGCCTCAAGGACGAAGGCTTCCTGTATTTTCTTCTCTTCCCTTTCCTCTCGATCATTTCATTTCCTTGATTTTGTTTTACAGAAATTCGTAAACCCTTGTTTGGCTATCGGGAGAATTTAGGTTTAGCGAATAGGAATCTATTAACATTTCGATGTGAGAATGAGAGGATCTCTGTCTCGCGTACATGTTTGTATCTGTTTGGTTGCTTAGAAAACGAGAGGAAACAGTTTTTGCATCGGATCTGATTGGATGCTTTATTTTGATTCACGCACAGAAATGTTTTCTCAGCTTTTGAAGATGCTATAATTTTGGTAGCTATTGTATCGGTTCATTTCCAATCGTTGCCTCTTTTATCCCTGGTTTGGTTCCCGTAGCTTAAAATTTGAATGGCATGGGAGGATCTGATGTTGGTGTTTGTGCCTGTTTGGCTAGTCAGAAAATGTAGGAAAACAGAAATTGCATTTTTGCAGCTGATCAATTTGTTTCAGTGATTGTGATTCATATTTTTATCGTTGCTAATACTCTTTTAGCTTACGAGATGCCAGAAATTTTATAACTACTGATTTTAACTGCCGATAGAATGTAGTTTGTTGATATTTTGGAGTGGAAACTAGAAAATAATTGCCTCTGCATCTGCTAGCTAACAATCAACTATAAGGAAATGATAGTTCATGCACTTCTTGTTCTCCTGTTAGCTAACTTCATTTGCGTGGTTGCTCGGAGTTGGAAGTTTCATATCTTAGGTTTTATTTTCTTTTACCTCTACTGAGTAGCTGTATACTTCTCTTTATTTTACAGGAGGTGCCTTCCAGATGGAAATCTTTTGTAAGTTCTATCTCAGCTTCACCTTTCCAGTTGATAACCTTGTCTATATGCATCATAGTTGGTCTAGAGTTCATAAAATCGCGGTGTTGTTCTCTATGTAGTATCTCTGTGAGCTATTACTATTAGTATTGAATCACTTTTATATATGATGTAAACTTAGCTGTATGAATAGAATAGTTTTTACAACAGTTAAGCTCAAATGATACTTCTTCACCATTCAGATGAATGAGGAGACCGAGTACCCAAATAAGTTTGCCGCAGAGATAGTTTTTAGTTGACTGCCTCTGCATTATGGCCATGTTGAAAAATGAAAACAGTTTAATTATTAACTCGTGAGGGAGTTTTGAGGCGTATCCTCAACAAGCTTCATTGGGACTGAAGTTTGAACATTCAATTTTACAATTACCTATGCTTTTTAAACAAAACTTGGCTTTTGGTTGGACGTTTTATTTGCGAGGATTAAGAATAACTATTGTTTTCAAGTATCTTAGTGCATTTGTAATTTACTGAGTTTCTCTTTGGTTGAAATAATTGGGGAACAAAAAGAGTGGCTAGTCATCACATTTCCATATCCTTTCTTTTGAGGATGTGTTGCACATACTCTCCTGTCTGCCTCAGTCATGGTTATGAAAATTTGAGGCAACTTTTTATGGTTACATGGGAGCTTGGACAAGTTTGAATTTCTTGTAGGTAGTTTCATTTACAGTTATTTTCTATAGATCATATGCTCTCATGGAACTTGGACTGGACACGATCCCTTCTCTGTTATCATATTCGTAATTTTTTCTTGGATGCTATGATTTATCAACAGCCTCTAACTTTGGCATCTTTGTTTTGTCTATTGTTGACTTAGGCAAACTAAGATCCACAACTTAGGTGGTACAGTGGTGGGAGTCGATAAGTTCGGCAACAAATATTATGAGAACCTCAATGCTCAGTACGGTTAGTTTCTCTCTGTCCATATCATCCATAATAATTTCTTACTGCTGTATTGCAACATTGATATAACTCTCTCTCTCTGCTCCCTCAAGGTTTCTTCTGTTATATTTATCCTCAGTATTCTCTTGCCTTGCTGTTTAATTTGATTTGATCGTATTGACATTATTAAAATATTGTTGGAACATTCGGTCATGTGTGCATTCTCATCATGTTGTGTTCTTTTGTTTCTGGATCTTGTGACATACTTCATGCATGAAAGCAAAGTGTGAACTTAGACTTTTCACACTCATTGATGTATTGAAGTTTGAAAGTTCAGTTCGGGAAAGCCCAAGTTAGGTAGCTTGTAACTTGTAAGAATGAAGATTATCAATCACATTATACCAAAACCAATAGATTTGTCTATAGAAATATTTACGAAACAAGTACATAACAAGAAAATGTTACACATGGTTGACTTTGGGTCAGCAAATAAGAAAAAAAAATATTTGGATCAGCAAATAAGGAAGAGATATATTTGGGCCAACAAAGAAGAAAGGAAAATATCTCTTAGAAAATAAGTCTTCTTGCAAGACAAGTTTTTCCTTTTATTTTATTTCTTTAGTGAACTTTCCTTTTATTTTTATTTCCCTAATACTCTAGTTTGAGATCTATAAATAAGGTAGAGACAATGTAGAAAATATCGAATAAGAATTGAGAATTGTCTTGTATTGAGCCGGAGGCTGGAGAGAACCAGGTTTCTCGAATTACCTGGAATATTATCAATAAAAATACTATTTTAGTTTCTATTTATCTTTTCTATATTCTATGTTCTAGTCGATACACTGTCAGGGTGTATCAGAAAATTATCTGCCTTGCATTTGTGTCTAAAAGACAGTATTTGACATTTTCTTCAGTGGATATGAATTGAGATAAAGCAGTGAGATAGTTAATAAAAAAATATGAGTCATATGTGTGTATTAAAGGGATTTTCATCCTCTTGCGATCTATTTTCATATGTTCTTTAGTAAGGTTATGGAACAAGTGGACACAATGTTAAAAATGAATAGTATACAGTTGAATTGCTGGATATTTGTGTCTTAACAATAACACATATGGTAGCATCTGGCAATATCGCGTTGAATGATAAATTAATTGGCTTTTTTGTGCTTCCACAATCACACCTTTTGTTCAGTACTTGAATCTTATACTTTACACACTGTACTTCTAGTGCTTACGATTTTACTGGGGAGATTTGCAGGAAGACACAGATGGGTTGAGTATGCTGCAAAGGACCGGTACAATGCTTCTCAGGTGCCACCAGAATGGCATGGTTGGCTCCACTACATCACAGATCACACTGGTGATGAGGTAAGTTCCAAATTCTCTTAAAAATATGCTCTATTATTATATGGTGAAGAAAAATGCAGCTTCAAAGAGCTTATATCTATATTTATTGCAGCTTTTGTTGCTGAAACCAAAGAGGTACGGAATCGAACACAAGGAAAATTTCTCTGGAGCAGGCGATGAATACATTTACCATTCCAAAGGGCACGCCCTCAATCCCGGGCAGAAAAATTGGACCCGGTACCAACCTTGGGAACCCACCAAGCCCTGAGAAATATATTTTCTTCGACGCAATAGGCCTTGTGACCAACTCGGCAATGTTATGTTCTGGATATTTTTGTCTTCATTTCCCTGAATAAATGTCTTGTACTGTTTTGCAGTTGGGAATACTTTACAATTGTTTTATTAAAGACTCGATTGTTGACATTATGTTCTGATAAACAGATCTGCGATGCAATTGAGTTGATAGTTCTGTAATTAATGGATTGGTGCCAAAAAGTCCTTGTCTACACGAACAAGGAAAGCAAGTTTGAAACATGAATTGACACGAGGGCACATCATTGCCACATAGAATAGAGAAGTAGTCGTGGCTTGTCTGTCTTCACATTTACTGTCATTTTGATATATAATTTCTAACTTTTGGGCGAATAATTGTTTTACAAAACTTTAACTGATTATTTTATTTATAACGAAAACAAAACAATATATTTATTTTTAACATTTTTTAGTTAAGTTCGGCGTCAAAAATTGAAATTACTCAAATAAATAAATAGTTTACATTACAATTTAGCATTTACAAGCGGGAGAAGTTGTGGCGCAATTAAATTGGTTTTGACATATATCGGGAAAATTTGGAAGGAAAAAATCGGTTTAATTGAATTTACCATTTAGCCCCTGGGCTGAAGCTGCTCCTATAATCTTGTTTGTTCATATACGGAAAATACTTTCGCTGTCCGTCTCATCAGAGCTCGAGAGAAATGGCGTCCGATCCTGAGCAGCCCGCGCTTTCTTCTCTCGGGAAGGTTCGATTTCATCATCATCTTCGTTTATTTTCCCTCGCCTCTCATTTCTACGCTTTGGATCTTGTTTGTTTGGTTGCTTGGAAAATAAGGAAACGGAGAAGAACATGATTTCATTATCTTGAGAGCAAAAGGAGAGTAGGTGCCGTTTCTAGGGTTTAGTGTGAATCAAGTGTGTTTGGCGCAATTGAAGCTTGTTGGCTGGTCTGGGAGTGGTTTTGGAGATGTAATAGTGTTTATTTTCTGTTCGGTTGCTGAGAAATTACAGGGAGGAGCAAGGACCAAAGGGGAGGTAGTTGTGTTGTCTGGGAATCGATGAGAAACATTTTCTTACAGATGTTTCCTCGTGAATTTAGCTGTTAAAATTTGTACAGACAGAAAATTGTGGTGCACTATCTTCCTCCCAAGACCTGAGAATATGTGAACTGCTATGCAGTTAGGCCAGAAAAAAATGGAACATCTGTTGATCGGCTTTGTTAACTTTTATGCTAGGATTTACAAATAGAAGCTGCAGGTTAATTTATATTCACTGGTGACGAATAGAATCATTTTTTATGTGATCAATGTGATTGTTTGCTGAAAACTTGAAATTACTTATTATGTTGTTGCCTGTTTTGTGTTGTGTAGTCTTCAGGTGAGATCGATGGTGTAGATGAACCTCTTCTTAATGGGATTAAACCTTCTGTTTCGGAAAGCTATTCCGTTTTTGCCACAATACTCCCGTGAGTTACTTCTTTAGTTTTTATTAGCTTCACGCACACAAAAAGAAGTAGAAGATATTTCTATTGCTTTATCTTGATATTTTTGTAGATCTATGATGCACTATCTAGGCGATATTCGACTTGGCAAATTTGCTCATTCAATCTGTTGTGGTGTTAGTTGGTCAGATCGAACAAATTAACTACTATATGCGATAGTTTCTTCAAGTTGGAGAAAAATAGTTTGTTGCTCTATTTATACACACGTGTTATGAAATTGAAAGGTAAAGCTTTTCGTCAAAATTGAAATAAGTAGATTAATACAAGAAAGGTTTTGGTATTGCTTTCAGATTTCTGTTCCCTGCTCTTGGAGGACTGTTATATGGATATGATATTGGTGCCACGTCTTGTGCTACAATTTCTGTAGAGGTAGGCTTCCAACATTTGCTAATAGGGCTGTTGATATAAATTATGATTCAACTTTCTACGTCTTCAGAATTTATGCTTCATTTACAACCTTACTATTATCAGATTGCATATTAACCTTTTACTTTTGCTCCAGTCAGCCACATCAAGTGGGGTATCATGGTACAACCTATCTGCAGTGGAGATTGGTCTCATAGTGAGTTTATGATAGATTTTTGTCTAATATTGCTCTGTCAGTGAATACAATAACATTCTATAGTGTTAATACTGTTGATGCTGCCTTCTGCAGACCAGTGGTTCACTATATGGTGCCTTGATTGGCTCTATCTTGGCCTTCAACATTGCCGATTTCCTAGGTCAATTCTTCTTTCACATTGTGTTATTTACTCAAAAAGTGGAATATCATTATTATCTTGATTATAATTCTAAATGGTGGACGTGAATTAAAGGAAGGAGGCGAGAGTTGATGCTGTCGGCTACATTGTATCTTGTTGGAGCTATTGTAACAGCAGCAGCACCAGGCTTCGCTGTCATGGTGGTTGGGCGTTTTGTTTTCGGTATAGGAATTGGATTGGTAAAGCAGCCTCATTTTTTAAAATGCATTATTTTGACCATTGGCCATATAAGCATGTATACGCTTAGATATAACACTCTCTTTCAGGCAATGCATGCTGCTCCAATGTACATTGCCGAGACAGCCCCAAGTCAGATACGTGGTCAACTAATCTCTCTCAAAGAGTTCTTTATAGTCCTTGGAATGGTCGTAAGTACCTCTACTTAGTTCTGTGAATCTATACCCCTTTCATTAATTGTTATTTGGGAAAACGGCAAAATGGTGTTATATACTATGGCAAACAGGTGATGTGTACTTTGTTAATGTCAAACAAATGCTGTGAACATTGATTTTTTTTCCAAAATGCACGTATTTATACAAAAATGACGAAATTGCCTCCGAAATTAAGAATTAAGATTTCTATAAAATAATTTTTAACTTAAAAATAATTTAACTAAAAATTGGATTACAAAATTTGATTATACAAATCTTAGTTAAAAGATATTTTTTAAAAAACTTAAAAACTTAATTTTATTTTTTAAAAATAGTTCTTAATGTTAAGTGCAATTTTGTTATTTTTGTACAAACACACATTTTGCACACAAAAATCAAAGTTGGCACACCTTATTGCCATTAGCAAAATACACAACACCCTCTTGTGAAAGTAATAGTATTCAACAAGTTTTTGCCATTTTCCCTATTTTTTTTCTCACTGACTTTGGGATGTGAAACAAAATGTGATATCCTCCATGAAGGTTGTTGGAGGAGACTGCCGATGTGGAGGAGAAATCTGTAATCATTGGCGAGAGGAACAAGGCTGCGCTGAAGGAGCTTCGGAGATCAATGGACGAGGGAAGCAACAAGATCGCCATACTCTATGGCGGGGGCCACATGCCTGACCTTGGAAGGCGGCTGACGAAAGAGTTTGACATGATTCCAACGGAGGTGCAGTGGATAATGGCTTGGTCGATACGGAACAGAGACTTGCAGAGCAGTTCCATTCCGTTTTTGAGGACGATGGCCCAAGTATCGGGATGGCCTTTGAACCGCTACCAGACGACTGCGTTGGTCATATTTTCTTGTGTTCTGGCGTTGGATCTTTGGTTCTGGGAGCTGTTTTTGGGCACGACAGTGGACTGGATCTCTCATGCTGCTTCGGGTGTTCATCGGTACATTGGATAGTGTGAAGGTAGTGTGATGATAGTAAGGAAAGATTAGAAATTTGTATTCTGATACGATGAATTGTTGGAGGAAGTCTCTATTACTGATATACTGTACTGAGTAAATTAAATGCTGGTCTCTATTACTGATATACTGTACTGTGTAAATTAAATTCTGGAAACTTTTATTTGATTAGATGAAATGGTTGAATTGGTTTCTTTTACCCAACACAGAACCACCAATCTCGATCTCCTAATCGGGACCCGAAGAGAGCAGAAGCGGCCAGAAAGTGCGCCACCCCATTGCCTGACCGATACACAAAACTTATAGAAAATGTACAACGTCGATTGAACCAACTGAACGAGATCTTGAAAATCTGATTCCACCACAATTCGTTGAACATCAGATCGGGGCGCCCATGTAAAACCTCTCCGCAACGCTATAGCCTCCACCAAACATGCCCCGTATAAACATACACGCCCCCAAGAAACAGCTAGACTCATTTCTCATGACCATCTCTAAACGAGAGGGTCTTTTGAGGATTAATTGAAAAATAAATCAAATTGAAGAATTAATTAAAAATTATAAAATTTCAATTAAGGATTAATCAGACGGACAAGTCGGAGATTTTTAGAAAGCTGGTCTTATTGAGCCTAGCAGCACCTAACTACACTTTCATCTAGATGAGCCGCGCCTCTCTTGCGGCGATAAATTGGCCTCTATTGCTTCCCACGCGAGCCTCCATTGAGTCTTCACATGGACCTCTATAGGGACATGGTCATCTTTTGGGCCCGGACTTAGCTTTCAAAATGGGCCTTTTTGCTACCGCACATGGGCCTTTACATGCCTTCTCTTACAAGTGTATCAGTTACAACACACTTCAGCAAGCCCCTCACAAGAAAGTTCGTGGAGTCGCATGTTTTTTTAAAAACTATTTTTACTAATTATTGACCAACTAAGTTGACACTCAAAATATTTAACCATGTAGCTGGACTTAATTGCATGCATGCACATGAGTTTTAGTGCTCGAATCACAAACTAAGATGCATTTAATTTATGAACAACTTGCTTACAAAACAAGCAATAATTGTGTTAACAAACAGAAATAATATATTTGTCACCTTGGAAAAATGAATCCAACTTACCCAAAACTGTACCTGTCTGATTTTTCATGGGTAATGTAAGAGATGTGTTGTTTTCTTCTTGGAACATTCCAAGACTTTGAGATGCTCTTGGGTCTTAATCCAATTCAAGTACTGCTCAAAAGAAGAAAAATAATGAAGTCACCAAGACCAATGATTATGTCATGTTTTTTTTATCAATCTCAATGTTGGAGTTATGCAGTAGACTTTTGACTATAATCAAGCTTAAACCATACGATTCAAACCTGAAGAGCCCAAGATTTGAATAAGATTGGAGTGTCCAAAAAGCCTTGGAGGGTCATGGATCATTTGTCCTATAAGCAGTGTACAAAGTGGAAGAAGACATGAGGGTCTTGACAAAGATGGGCATATAAAAAATATAAAATCACATTCACAAAAATAAGGCACTAATATTATATCAAATCAGGCGCTAGAGAACATGGTAAAAGGGACAACATAACACCTTTGTCCTCCAAACTCACCCTCACATTTCAAAATCACCCACTGCTAAATTGTATATATTTGTGTGTTTTTTCTTCATTTGGTGGGTTCTTCTTTTGATGCTTTTATTGCAAATCAAAGCTTCACACATAACATAACCCCTTGTTAGGGTAAATACAAATCCCAAACACCATATAAAACACAGGCTAAATATTGCTAATTAAATTCGAACTTGGATTGCATCATATCATATAAACTTATTAAATATGAAATTAATTAAAGATAACCCGAATAATAAATTGTGACAAGATTTTGAAACAAGAACATAAACTAAAAGAAATAAGTTGGTGGTGGTAGAGTGATGCTAATTTGTTAGGCAACAAGGTATTTTATAAAATGTTTGTTTGATACAATTTTCAATTCAAACAAGGAAATGGGTTATGAGGAAATGATCATATTCATGCATAGGAATTTTGTTTTGTTATTATTAATGTTGTTGTTGGCACGATTTCGTTCTTTTCAGCAACCTCAAGGAATAAAGGGTAAAATAAGCAAAAAATATATAAGCAGTTGGCACCAAACGACCAACCCATTTTCATGTAATCTTGCTTCTTGCTTTTCTTGTCTGTTTTCAAGCATATTCATATTATTCGGTCTCCTGCTTTTGAACTTGCAATCTCCTGCATTTTGATCCATTAATGATCATATTAGTTAAATTTACATTTTTGTATAACATATACATATTTGTTTTTTTAAAATGACTAAATTACCACTGAAATTATAAATAATAATTTTCATAACATAATTATAGAAAAATCACTTTTAATTTAAAACTAATTTTACTAAAAGTTATAT
>JAYMTQ010000954.1:0-15160 GCA_036897385.1 Geranium incanum | reverse complement strand
GTGATTTTTAAAAAGAATCACCAAAACATTTCAAGTAACTATGTCATATAATGATGGTGTGGCAACTCTTTGCATTCAATGGTGCAAGGTGATTTTAAGATTAATTACCAAACTTTTCAAGCATTTACGTTATATAATGACAGTGCAGAAACTACGTAGCATAATGACGGTGCAGAAACTACGTAGCATAACGACGGTGCAAAGGTGATTTTTAAGAAGAATCGTCAAACTTCTCAAGCAACTACGTCGGTGCAAAACAGGTTCAAGCAACTACGACGGTGTAAACTCAGCAAAATCAACGGAGCACAAAACTTTGCGAACGAGCATCGAAGGCGTGCCGAATCGAATCTCTCTCCATGCAACAACCATAACTGTGACAGAAAAGAGGGCTTCGAACAGTGACATAATGAACAGCGTCGGAAAAGCAACTTTTTTGCCAGAAAGGAGCTTCTGGATGGAGGATCTGATCTCTCAAGCTCAAACTCAAACCATATGTCAAAACGAGTGATTTTGAGAAAAATCACTAAAATTTCGAAATTTTTTTGATGAACAGTACTCGATGAATAGTGGACATTAACAGTAACCCTGTGAACAGTATTTTAGAATTATTTTTTTCTTGCCTTGCCCACTCGCTAAATCATAATTAGCGAGTGGGCAAAGTGGCTTCTCTTCACCTCAGCCGAAATCCCCGCCACCCCGCATCAATGACGCGATGGACTAGACTGCTGCCGCCTGCTTACCACTCACCTCCTCTTTCTGGGAAAAGAGCAATAAATACCTCCGCGTTTTACTCGAGCAATAAATACCTCCTTCAAAAGTAGATAATGTAGTGAGGATATAGTAGTAATAGAGTGAACTCTTAGTCTTACGCCGTACCGATACTAACTAGAAAAACGAAGTCTAATCTCGGCCTTTCGTTTGGAACCGATCTCCGGCTCCTATTCCATACTAAGCAAGCCCATTACTGGTCTTAGCACTTTAACTAGGCAATTCCATCTCGGCCTAGACCTGCTAAAAGGCGCGTCTTCAAGAAAACAATAAGAGATTGATCGAATGCGTCTA
This sequence comes from Geranium incanum, assembly GCA_036897385.1. Classification (NCBI taxonomy): domain Eukaryota; kingdom Viridiplantae; phylum Streptophyta; class Magnoliopsida; order Geraniales; family Geraniaceae; genus Geranium; species Geranium incanum. The sequence continues at coordinate 14,098 of JAYMTQ010000954.1, read as the reverse complement.
CAATCACATGATTCTATAGGGGCCTAAGTAAGATAGGGTAAAGGTCGGGTGCGAGGGACTTATCGTAAGAGGGATTTGATTTATAACTAGTGTTTTTAAACCTCCTCTTTAAAGTCACCCTTATTTTAATTAAGTAAGTAAGGGTCACTGCGTTCCTCTTCGTTAATCACTCTCGATATAAATAACCTCTTCGTTGTCACTCGAGTAACTGCGTTCCTTGGCGAGAATCCCCCTATCTTGTCTTGTCCAAGGAGAGAACGTACAGAATAATCCCCTCTTTCAGAGTCACTTTGTACCTCTTCGTTGTCACTCGAGCAATAAATCCCTAGGGCTGGCTTACATACAGACCTTGGTTTATCTTATCAACGCTAGGGTTTTGGTGAGGAGTAACCCACTACCCACTACAGGAAATCAAAGTATAGGTATTTATTTCTCGCCCTTTACTTAAATAGGGGAAAGCAAGGGAAAGCATGAAATCTCAACCATGGTGTCAAAAGTGCTGCTGTTAGGGCTGTTAGGAAACAACTGAATGTCATGGGACATCTCCCTGTCTGTCTGATTGTTAGGATGAGGTTACTAGCCTTTCCAGATAAGAATATAGTCTAATAGGAAAGGGAATTGAGGAAACCACTAATAAAGAAACCAAAGAAACATCTTGTTTTGTTAGGTTAGTTTGACTGGTTTTATCAACAGTATTGTATTTATGAGCGGGATATCAACAGTATTGTATTTATGAGCGGGATAAGGGAACAACAGAGACTCTTACTCTTGACCAAGGTGAGAATCCCCTAGGGACAAAGTGAAAAGAGCATATAGCTTTGAGGTACTTTGGGGCCCTTACTTAATTAAATAAGGGTTCTAGTTCCGGGATTTATTACGAGAACTAACAAGGTTATTCATATCTCGACTAGACTAATAAGGAGTGGGATTTATATCTCTTTCTAGCTATATATCTTATTTGACTTATGCCTTTGTCTTCTGGTGGAACAAATCAACCTATTTCAACAAACAAACAAACCGACTTATCCATAGGAAAGGAATGCTTTAGCTAGTCGGGCTTGGAAAGGTAGGGGCTAACTCCGGAAAAGAAAGATCCTATATAGACAGGGATTCCTCCATACTCAACGATTCCTCCATACTCTGGCTCTGAATTAGCTGAGTTGGTAGACTCTTACTGAAAGACTGAATACTCTGGTCATGGTTATACGGCACATGCAAGTCGAAAGAGGGAAACATTTCTCAAACATAGTGCAGAGGTACTTTGTTACTCGACTTTCACTTGTTGGAGAGGTCTCAAGTCAAACTCAGAGGTAAGGTCATACCAGTAGCTTTTCCGATTGGTCTTTGCTTATCCTGGTAAAAAAGGGTTAGCTTGGGAGGAGTTTTCGTAGTACTTCTAGATCGATTGCCCTGAAGTGGATGTTTTTTAATCTAGTTTATCCGATCAAATGTGAGGAATGGAACAGATGTCACAGTTGTTTATTCTTTATTTGACTTTGGCTAGTATCCATGAGCGGATTCTAACAATGGAGTGATCCCTCTCTAATAACTCGAGTCAGAAATCCCTTTCTCTTGTCTAATGGCATAATAGTCTATGTTACTGACTGTGGGTTGCTAACTTGGCTAAGGAAGTTTTGTCTTGATTTCCTAAGGATCCGTTTCAACTTGATTCACATTTCCTGGCAATTTCTTTCATGTAGATATTCTAGCCTTCTTGCTAACTTGAATAGCATTACCATACCCATGAGCAAAGGAATAGTTAGCATCCGAGAAGATATTCCATTGATGTAACAGTTGTTTTAGCTAGATTTGACTTCGTTTCCGTATCTTTTGCTAAAGAAGAAAGAAACCCTAGCATTGGTTTTCCAAGTAAGTATGCAAGAGTAAGAAGGCGCTCCTAGTTGAGCCTGGGAGAACGTGTGTGTTAAAAACCTTATGTCGTAGGTTCAAGTCCTACAGAACGACTTGCTTTCCGAACAGATATAGATAACCTCTCCCTAACCTTTGGTCGAGTCCCAAAGTCCCAGCAGTTTCTCAACTACTTACATAAATCCCTCTCCTTAACTAAGAGTAATCCCTCCCTCTTGTTCCAAATGGCCATCCTAACCACGCTTGACGAACTTTTTACGAAGGGAAAAAACAAAGACAACAGAACAACGGGTTGTTGCGTAACCGAGAAAGACAGGTGCGCTAACAAAAAAAAGCAAGGATCCTCCGTGAATCGTGGTTGGACTACGGAAGCTATGTGAAGTAAAAGAAGAAAGGTCAACTTGCTTTTGCCGATTGCACTCGGATAGCGGCCTGGAATGGGAATAAAATGAATTAGATGGACTGGACTTCGATGGGCTTTGTTTGGAAAGCCAGGAAAGGGTGGCATTTCCGTGCCATGTCTTCCAAACCTTAGTTACTTGCCGAAGTCTCGAGCTCTTCTCTTTCTTCTTCAACTAGGAACTATTCAATTTTGTCTTTCCCCTCCCGGGTATGCCTATTTTGTTTATGCCCTTGACTCCTAGTCTTATTAGTTTGTCTGGAACCTTTCGTTCCTAACTGTAAGAGCTTATTCGAACCTTGTCTTAAGACTTGAGCTAGTTCCCAACTCTCCTAGCGTCTAGTCTTTCCTCTGTAACATCAGCTGCAGGAAAATCCGCTGCAATAGAGTCATCCCTCTCCTTCTCTCCGGCACAGTCGAGCAACTACGTCCCTCTCCTGATCAGTCGAGTCACTTTGTACCTCTCACTTTGGTTTACACCCGGTTGTGAGTCCCCCGATTTACTATCGTACCTTCTAACCTCTACTTCAAGGTAGCTACTAAAGCTTTCCTTATCTGAGGGGCGTAGCGATTAAGCAGCTTCAAGCTACAAAAGGCGGGGTTCTTCGGCTTACCATGAGGCTCACTCACAAGCCGTTACGTTGCCATTCAAGAGAGACACTCTACCGGAAAGGTAAGTTTACTACTCCAATGATTGGTCTAAAACAAACGACCAGCCCAAAACGGTGGTCGGGACAACATAACACACAGAAGTCAGACAGAAGAGGAGGAAGGCTAAGAAGCCACCATAAACAGAACATCCATAAAAGCTAGATCAGTGTTAACACAAACAAGAGAATGAATCTAAGCGATGAAATGCACCCAACTATAAGTAAGTGGCGCACTTTAGGCCTGTTCCAGGTAAGTCGCTCAAAGAAAGGAAAGTACGTCCTTTCCACGCCGATACAATATCCCGAAAATCAAAGCATAATTCAAAGCTTGTTGTTTTACTGACCTGGGAGTTTTCTTTAGAAGGATCGGACAAGTACCTTACGAGAGGCTGTTGCCAATCATCCTGCCCGATCTCGTCTGGCTCCATTATGTAACAGTCAAAGGTTTTCTGGAATGCTGTTTTTTTCGTCCTTTGAACGTTTGTTCAGTTGTCCGATTAGTCAATCTCAAACGTCGAAGAAGTGAACTAGATATTAGCGCTTTAGGAGATAGATTCAGAGAAAGAGGCATGGCCGGAGGGTCAATAGAAAAAAGAAATCCGGCTAGTCAGGACAGGGAGGCAACCGGCCTAGGGTATTATGCCTTGGAGACATACACAAACGGAGGATGAGGTTTTTATTCCAGCCAGCACCCTGTCGATCGATGCCCCTACGTCCACCAAACCCGCCTTTGTAGTGAAAAAACATACTGAGGACGGGAAGTCTCGTCTTCTTGGGAGGGAAACAGACCCTCTTTGACTACCTTTTCTTAATAGATCCGCCTTTATCTCAACAACGTCCAGTACAGGGATGGGCCTGCTATGTATAGCCTATAAAGAAAGCCCAACCCCGACTTTAGCAATAGCTGCTGGAGAAAGAAGCGACTCACCCAGAGGGAAGAGAAAACTTGGCTCTTACGCAATTAGTAGGGAACAGAGGAGCAACCTACTCTGACCTTTAGGACCGACCAATAAGAACCTATTTTCTTACACAATCGCTTGTTGACTAAGATAGGTTGATACTAAGAGAGGGATGCCCTTAGAACAGGCAAAGGGAAGCAAACTCACTTAGGCAGCTAGGAGCACACTGAAGGTATTACGCTGAGTGACTGGAACAAAGTAGCTCCATAGGTGAAGGAAGGGGAACCCAGAAAGCAAGCGAGACTCCACACAGCCTGCCTCTATTAGACAAGAAAGGAAAGCCCGAAAAAGCCAGATCGAGTTGAAGACCCTGCTGACATCACTTGCCGACCGACTCCCCTGGCCCATAGCGACTTCATTTCTTTACGCACGGGCAGTCTGACTTGAAGAATCGGGTCGATCATTCGGTTATTACCTTTTTCTATTTTCTTGCCTGTTTGGTTTTTGTCAGATAGTTCCTCCTACTCTCAAGACAGTGAAACGTAAAGCCACCAGTCTTGCAAAAAAAAAAAGGAAATCAGGCTTTTATTCGTCTCTGCCTACGAACATGGGTCTTTAGATTCAGACTCCGCCCAAGCAGGAAGTGGGACGGATTACCCAGGAGTACGCACGGTGGTGGATTTCCTCTACGAATGCCATATTTTCGCTAGAGCAGAGTTCAGTCCCTTCCAGTCACCGAGACGAGAGACTTAGTGAACAAGTTCGCCGGCTTCAGGGTTATCCCTCCTCATCAAGTCGTAAGAGAAAACAAAGCAAGTCGAGCCCTGCTGGACCCCCGCCAACCAAAGAGGCAGCTTACTGATGAAGAGCTTTTGGCCGAGTTCTAACCTCTTCTGCAAAAGCACGGCTTCGAGTGTTTAGAACCTTTCCTGCTTGCTTTTATATGTCCGGGGCGTTTCAGAATCCGCTTTGCTTGATGACTGAGCCAACTATAGTAAGTGAATCCGATGTTGTTTTCATTTTCGAGTTTGAAAGTTGGTGAAAGCCTTCAGCACCAGCAACCCTTCTTTATCTATAGTCCCGTTCTTCGGTTGATAGAAAAAAATGGGCGGGAGCAGGGACGTGAGGGGACTTTCTTTCACGGTAGGCAAAGGTCAAGCGGGATCAGCGGCGGGCTTACCTTTTTTATTAGTATTGAATTCATTTCATTGTCCCATAAAGAATTGGGAGAAGCTGGCTTGACGACTCAATGGTGCTATCTCTCGAGACTGGACTCCAAGTCACTGTCTGATTCATTTGACCGATAGGGCTTTTTCAATGAAATGGGATTTGGGGCTGGGCCACTTCTTCCAAGAATTGTGAGTGAATCAAGGGTGCCTCTCACTTTGTTCGAGCAACTACGTACCTTTGACAAACTATTTCAGGCTTTCCGCGATTCTATTATGGCATGACTATGCTGTTATTAGGATTACCCGATGCCCAAAGGTTCATCACGATCGGGCGATCAGGCAATTCTAAACATGAAAATAGAATAACGTATTTTTGATTAATGGCTGACGAACTACTTACTTGTGTTTGGTTATTGCATTAAGATTTCCATCTCGCCTGCAGGCAAGGCATATCTCATCTCGGTGGATCTGGAAAGACAGTCCTACTTCTCCTCTTACGCTTATGCTTCTATTTCAGCGTATTCAGTCTATGTTTATTCTTCTGCCTTTGACTTATTTTTATGCTTCATAGGATGATGACTCTAACTCCGCTTTATAAAGAGGGTCAAGCCCGTTGAGCTAGCTTAAAGCTAAAATCAATTCCTTCATTACTAAGTCAATTGGAACTTCCTTGCTAACGTTGAGTTCCCTTCTGGTAACTTATTGAAGTAGGCAAACCGAGAAAAGACGAGCAAATTGATTTCCATGGCACAACTTGCCTCGAGCTTCGACGTTCCCTCACGCTTCAACAACAGAACAGACCTTCACTGTCAGGCAACGAAAGGTATTAGTTATTGGATGTGATGATCCTTCCGCATACCGAGTTGCCATCACCTCGGAAAATGTTTATACCAAGGGCGTGGTGTCAGTGCAGAGCTTGATAAGCTAAAGCGGAACAGGAATGATGCTGGCTGATTGTAACTTGGCATTCGGATGTTCTAGCTCATTGAGAAAACATTGATGCCAAACCGGTGTCAAGAGTTCAGACCGTCGAATGAATTGTGGCCTGGTGGGAGGACTTGTGTGACGATGCAGCTGGCACCTTGAGGTCTCGTTGCAGAGTGGGCAGCGATCGTTCGGAAAACGAGTCGGCATGGTCTTGAACGACCCATAGGCTTTGGGCTTCGATGGACAGATTGGGAAGTTGGCTGTGGTCCGTCGTGCATTGTGCAGACGCCTGATGGCTTACGTTGCCAAGAGGGCATTGTGGAGACAAAGGAAAGGGCTGAAAAGGATGGTGTTTGGCCCAGGATCTCACTATCACCTATGCATGTGCGAGAATGCGATACGGTAGAGGCCGATGTGTCATTGGGACACTTTAGCGTGGTAGACCGGGCGACGAGTGCCGCGGGCACTGGGAACAGTCCTATATTGGGGAAGAAATGAACGACTTCCCTCCTCATCTGGGATCAGGACGGAACAATCCACGAAAGGGAAAGTTTTTTTAGCCTCGAAATCTCCTATTGAATCGATCTCTTGCATCTAAAGGTTCTTCCCCCGGCTCATCCAAAGTCTCTTTTTGTCGATAGGCACCCAAAAGGCTCTGGCATCTATAGAACCATCTTTCTCGCCGGCTCGAGCAATCCGGGTTCTCGATCAAGAGGACGGCGAGGCTTAGATTCCATTTTCTTATGTTAAGTTATAGAGGCTCATCTTGAATTGATAGGAATGCTGGTAAGCGCACTTGGCATTCCAGACTTTTTTGCACAAGAGTAGCTATTATCCGCCTATCCCGGGGATAGGAACAGTCAGATGAGACCTGCTAGTTAGGTTCAATGCCGATGAAAGAGGGATCTTTAGGAACTTAGGCGAATCAATAGGAATGAGCTACCGGACGGACACCGATAAAAAAGAAAGAATAGGCTAATCTAGAGAGACAGGCGAAAAGTCCTTCATTACCCCTTTTCACTTACCTCTTCCTATGCTTTTTCATTCCAGTAAGTCAAAAGGAACTACAAAGATCTTTTACTGGTATGGGTGATAGGTGTTGTAGGCGGCACCTTCACCTTAAGGTTCTTCGATTTGCAAAAAGAATAGAACTTGAGTCATTATGGTCAGGGAAGGCCCGAGAGGAAAGTACTGGCGGAGAGGGAAGGGAGAGCTATCTTCCTATTGTAAAAGTGAAGATGGATAGTGGTGGATTAGTGATCCATGGAAGATAAGAGCCTTTCGGCCAACGTTTGCGGGGCGGGGAGGAAATGACCAAAGACTTTCTCGCGAGCCTGCACATATAGAAAGGGCTGCTTCCTTTTTTCATTTAGGCGATTCGGTTGAAATCTCAGGTTTGAAGAGCGCTCAACGGATAATGCCCAAGGACGGCCCAGAGACAGGAATGAATAGCAATGCTTGCAGTGAAGAATCTTGTAATATATACTCAAAAGCTAGGTTCTTTCCAATTTCCAAAGAGTGATAATGCGTAGATCTCAGATCAGCTAGAATAGTTGCCTTTTTTGAATCCTTTGAAACAGCTATTTAGTCTTTAGTTTCCTGTCCTGTACTTGACTTTGGGTAATTCATCTAGTGGAGTGCCCTGGCGGTTATAATTAGAATCTAATCTCTCTAGTACGACTTCCTGTAACCCAGTGCTTTGACCTATTCTCTCTATTGCTAAAAATGCTTTCCTTTCCCAGGCCAGCCAATGGCAGTTATCTCGCTTCTGCTAAGGTCCATAGATAGACTGTTCCGGAGTATATATATACTTAGTTACTATATATGGCGAATAAAAGGAAGGGTCTGAGGAGGCTTTCTAATTATAAGAAGGTAAGGAATGGGAAATATGAAAATCAGAGCTTATGTTCGTCAAATTTGTGAAAAACCGTAGAATTCTAGTAATTTGTTCCAACCCGACGAAATCAGACTTGCCAAATGAACCAATGTACAAATAAAGAATCGTGAAATGGATATATCCATATATCGCTGACTCATATTTACGAGATGCTAAAATATGGCAAAAGCTATACCGTCGCGTAGGAATGGACGTATTGGTTCACGTAAGAGTGCACGTATAATACCAAAGGGAGTCATTCATGTTCAAGCTAGTTTCAATAATACCATTGTCACTGTTACAGATGTACGGGGTCGGGTAGTTTCTTGGTCCTCCGCCGTTGCTTGTTGCAGGAGTTTTCTTGCTCTGATCTGACAAAGAAAAAAGGCTTTAGAGGGTTCGGTACGTCTTTCTCACCTAAATAAGTATGGATGTATTTAAGGAAGTGGAGTACTGAGCAGCTTGAGACACTTCAGTAGCATAACGAACATCAGCAATTTCACTTGCAGCCCCTTTCGCAACTCGAGGAGATGCCCCGCTTGTGAAAGAGTTTGAGTAGCCCACTTACTTTAGTTTGACTGAAAAAACTTACTTTCCGCTCTTCTCTTTCTTATTTATTCTTACTAAAGAAACCGGTCCGGAATAAAGAAACCTTAACGTATCCGGGTCGTACGCCTGGAACAGTCGTACAATTTCGGCGATTCTAAAAAGGAGTATATCCCTCTCCCTTAGTGTCTTTCCTCTTCCTGGCAAGTCGAGCTAGATCTCATTTCTCTATTTCTTTCTCTGAATTTGACCACTGCTTGCTCCTGTTGTGGTTTTCCGGTTCTAACAAAAGACGGATGGTATATAGCCCCCTAAGCCTGAGGGAAGGTAGGTTTTGGGGAAGGGACCCGAAACCGGCTAAAAAGGAAAGCAAACCCGTCGGAAAGCTAGCAAAGGAAAGCAAACCCGTCAGCTAGCAAAGGCAGGAAAGCAAAGTACTGAGTAGCTTGTTTACTAGGGAGAGAGCTGGGGTAGGCTGCAAACCTATAAGTCGGTTGTAGCAGAGGGAGCCGGGGTCTAAGAGCACAGCTAGGAACCTCTATCTCTTCTCAACAATACCCGTCCCCACTAAAGGGTAAGGGTTTGGTGAGGAAAGAGAGAGTTAGTCCGTCTGTAGGGATTGATTTCTCGAGCAAAGAAAGCGAAGAGGGATTTATTACTCGAGTTTCACGAAGAGGGAGGGAGCCTTTACTTAATTAAATAGTGGGCGAGCGATCGGGCTACTTGTTCCCGAGCCCCGGTAAGACAGGGAGGGGCTGCTTGTAGGTTAAGAGATTCAATTCAAATGTCTCTTAACCGGCTCTGGTGTTATTGTTAAGACGACCACACGGGAGGAGCTGCTTGTAGCTTGGTGTTCCCAGTCGATAAAGAAATACATACCTTGTTGTGTTGTTCTGTTGTTTTGAAGCTAGGTGCTGGAGGGAGGGAGCTCGGGTGAGCGACAGAGCGGGATACATTGAAGCTTCCCTTGTTAGCCGGTCTTTCCCTTGTTAGCTTGTTTGCTAGTGCTTCCCTTGTTTGTTAGCTAGGGTCCCAGCAGTATCAAACAAAACAGTAGCTAACCGGTTGTTAGCATGCGTACCGATCGAGAAAAGGGCTTATTTCTTACGAATAAATGCCGTTATAGGGAAAGTTTCCGCCCATGACTGATCTTTCATGTGCGTTCTAGGCTCCGCAATCGAGCTAAGTGTTAATTCCTGAAATTATGACATACACGCATATACACGCATAGATGCGCATAGAGGAAGCTGTAACCTCAGAAAAAAGGTGCTGCTATAGGAAAAAATAGTTCGAAAAGAAAGGAAATAGTATCTACCGGATGTTAGAATGCGATAAAGGGGCTTTATCTGCTCCTTGCTTTATCTGCTCCTTGCTTTATCTGCTCCTTGCCTTGGGTTGGTCCCTTGATCTCTTGCTTTATCTGCTCCTTGCCTTGGGTTGGTCCCTTGATCTCTTGCTTTATCTGTTGTTTGGGTTGTTCTGAGGATAAGGGTAGGTACGGTAACTGCATCGGTAAGGGTAGCTCTGGTAACTGCATCTTGGGTTCCCCCTTGTTAGTGCGTTAGGTAGGGAGTTGAGGTAGTGGAGGCAGCTCTAACAATAGGGGTGCAGCTCTAAAGGGGTTAGGCTAGTTCCTGGGGTTCAGCTCTAACAGAAGGAAGGGGTGCGGGGTTCGGGTTCGGAGGGTTAGGCCCGGGTTGGAGTTAGTGGGTTAGGTATGGGTTGTTCCGGTAACCGTGCTTTGAAAGGGTTGGGGTTGGCAAGGAAAGAGTCTCTCTCTGTAGGGAGGGAGCAACGGTATGCGAACGAACCGGCTATTGTAGCTAATCAAGTAAAGAATTCCAGAAAACATCATAGTAGTTAGGTAAGCGAAGGGAAGTTGCTAATCAAGAAAGAATGGATTGTTAATATGCCCGAAAAACATCTAAGTCGTTTTGTTAGGATGAGGAAACAATAGGCAAATAGTCGGTAACAAATACAAATACTAGGAAACAATAGGCAAATAGTCTCAAATACAAATACTAGCTAGTTAACATAGGTTGTATAGGGTTACCGAAGGTAACTAAATGCTAGACCGGGTATTTAAATGCGAGACTGTAAGGAGAAGGTTACTAGATAGACTACTAAGGCAGGCAGTGGAAGATCTTATTTGAAAGTTAGGGTGAGATGCGGCTAGTGTTAGGATTCGGATAGATAGGATAGATGGGATAGATGGGATAGATGGGTTCCTCGTTCACTCAGCTGACTTAGTTCTCTTCGTTCACTTAGCTCACTTAGGTCTAGCTCACTAGGGTATAATAGGTCTAGCTCACTTCGTTACATTGTCTTAGCATTAGGAAAGAAGGATCGGTGTTGCTTAGGAAAGAAGGTGTTGCTTAGGAAAGGTTGGGTAAGGTGTAGCTTGTTAAAGTAATGGTTGGTGTAGCTTGGTGTTAGGAATGTCTGGTGTACCTTTTGTTAGGATAGGACTTAGGTACGAAGTGCTAAGAAAGACTTTTTTTTATTAGGTAAATCTTTCTAGAACGCAGTGAAGAGGGATTTATTACAGAAGTTTCAAAACTGCTGGGAAGAAAGGGCTCTTAGCAGTGAAGAGGATATTTATATATCGAGTTCTTAGAAGAGGTACGACGTGCAAAGTAAGATAGGACTATGGTTTCTTGTCGTTGGAGTAGGGCTCTTTCCTGCCCCTAGGTCAGTGGCCCTAGCGTTAATAAACCTCTTCTAAGGCACTCTTTTCACTTTGTCCCTAGGTGCAAATAGAGAGAAACCCCTCCCCGTAGGTAGAGCATACCCTCTCCCATCAAACGAATTCTCGGGTCCCCATGGTTTAAGACCTCTCCCATCAAACGAATTCTCGGGTTCTTGTCTTAGGAGTAGGGCTCTTTCCTGATTTCCGGGAGTAGGGTAGGAGGGAGAAGGGTTCTTTAGGCAAATAGTAGTTAACAAATACAAACCTGATAGAGTCGCTAAATCATATCTTTCCTGATTTCCGGGAGTAGCTCTTGTTAGGAAGGGAGTTGCTTACTTTTGTTAGGAAGGGAGTCGCTTTCAGAGTTGCTTGATTTAGTTAGGAAGGTACTGTCTTTGAGAGGGATGATTTCTTACTCGACTTATCTACGAGAGGGACGAAGTTGCGAGAATGAAATGAGAGGTTTAGAAAGACTCTTTTAGGTACATAGTTGCTCGACTAAAAAGGAGAGGGCTTGATTCCGCGGTTTAGACGGATACGTAGGTAAGTCAAACCCAAGAGTGTGACCCCAGCCCCTTTTTGAATTCCCACATTAGACCACCCACTCCATTTCTTATATACGTAGTTTTTTCCATTTCTTATATACGTAGTTTTTTTTCTAGTAGACAAATCCTTGCTAAAACCCGGGATTTTTGGTTCAAAATAGCCCATTTCGTCGATCTGTAGTTTTTCTATCGGTTAAGCTACAAGAAATGCAAGCGAGGATTGTATGGATGCCGGGGCGCCTAGATAGACAAAGGGACTTAGTTGATAGACTGTCTTTCTTTGTCTGCTCGAAGGGCAAAGCAAAGAAACCTTCTTCCTCTTCATTTCATTCGAGCATATGGATAACCTTTGGTCAAGAACTGCGTACCTTCCGAAAGGGAGTGCGCTAGGTGTTGTTACCTCGAGAAGTACCTTAGGTGACCTAGTTCTTTCTTCATTCTTAACGGGATTCTCTCCTAGGGCAAAATGCCGCTAGCGTAGGAATACCTTTAGCTTTAGCCGCTAGCGTAGGAATACCTTTAGCTTTAGCCGCTAGCTAAGTCTAACCTAGGGCTGCCATGCCGCTAGCTAAGTCTAACCTAGGGCTAGCGTTTTCTAACCTCTTCGTTGTCACTCTTTTAACTGCGTTCCTATAAATTGATCTTACGTGTGTCCTCACCTGGGTCTGTTGCTTTAGGTATTTATCCCAAGGGTCACCTGCTTTCCTTCCTTAGGCACTTTTCGAACCCTGGCACCCTTTCATTCCTCGAAAAGTACTATCCCTAAGAGCCCTTATCCCTTTCATTCCTCTCTTAGGACTCAGATAGAAACCCCCTTCTTTGACTCTGTCTCGCTCTAACTTGTCATTTCCTACCGGCTAATCGGAATGATTTTAGCTAAACGGAACCTCTAGAAGCTGCACCGGATAGCCATGGGCCCCTTCACTAACTACACTATCCAGCATTCTCCTTCAGGCCTCATCCAATCGAAAGCTCTTGGTCCGGAGCTAGATCTCTTTCCGATGAACAAGTAAGAATTGCCTCAACAACCGAAATAACTCTTCATAAGAATTGCCTCCTCACCGATCTTCCCTCAACAACCTCACCGATCTTCCCTCAACAACCGATCTTCCGACTGTTAGCAGGTCTTCCGACTGTTAGCAGGTCTTCCGACTGTTAGCAGGTCTTCCGACTGTTTAGGAGAGCAGGAAAAAACAATTGATCTTGTCCTTTCTAATCAAAACACCGCTTTCCCCGTCCGGTAATCTAATTTCTTAACCGATCGATCAACCAACCCGGGTTTTATACGATTTGACTCTTTAGTAGGCTATTTCAAAGAGGGAAGCTACAAATAGCTCTAAGTGAGACAGAGGTAAGACAAATAGCTCGTCAGAGGGGCTGCTATTTCAGCTGTTAGAGAAAGGGCAACTAGAAGCCCGGTAGCAAAGCATTGATCAGTTTGAATGCAAGTGATTGTAGAATGTCTTTTTCAGTTCGTGTGAAACTCATAGCTGTTGAAGGAATAAGGGCAGCTATTGACTCCGGTCAACACTTAAGCAGCTATTGACTCCGGTCTTAGAGAAGTAGCTAGCTAGATGTCTGAAGGAAGGTGTAACATTGATTCGCTTGGTTTCGCCCTGGCACTTTCGCTTACTAGTAGGAGATCAAAGGATTGGACTATAGGCTGGCTGGCTACTCATAAGACTATTAAAGCATCTATTCCACTTAGAAGTCATTTCATATACCCTAAGAGCTACTGCTTAGTTACTCAGGAACAACTGTTTAGAACCAGAAGTTCGTTAGCAAGTGCAAGTGCCTAGGTCCCGTACGACAGCTCTCAAGCCTACCCCTCCCTAAGTCAAGTCATGTCTCCAGTAGCTGCTTCTATCTTCTATAGTAGACCGAGTAGCTACCTACTGGCTAAAGGCTTTAAAGGAAGACTCCACTACTAAGAATGAAGACTTCCCACGTGATTAAGGGTTCGGTGAATACTCTGCCCCTGGAGTAGGAGAACGAGCTATCGCTGATGTTATTTCAAACCCTCTTCAAGCCAGTCCCTCTTTTATTCGAGTATATAGATACCCCGAGCTCAGGAAAACCTCTCCTGTAGAACATATTTACATAACCTCTCCTGTAGAACATATTTACATAACCTCACTAAAGAAAGGAAGAAACTGATACGAAAACTCACACTAACTGGCAAGCTACGCACAAAAAAAGGTACTCTTTTGGCCTCAGCAATCGAGGTTGCTTCCAATCGTGGAAAAGTCAGTCTTGCTATTGGGCTCATCGGCCTTTGGGATATTGGATTGAATCAGAGAATCGGTTCTTACAGTGCCCGGAATTGGACAAAAAGAAAGAGAGAATACAAGGTAAGGCTGTTTACGACGAGGGTGCAGATGCTGTTTACGACGAGGGTGCAGATGAATTGAATCAAGAAAGGAGGAATGCGCTATGAGAATGCCTTGGGTTCTCAAATAAGCTGTTAGGCAGCTAGAGAATATCTGAGCTGAGGGATTTCTTTTTGATAGTGTGAGTTCTTATCACAC
>JAYMTQ010000953.1:0-15167 GCA_036897385.1 Geranium incanum | reverse complement strand
TTTTGTTGATCAAAATTCTTGTGTGGAGAAATATTTTTGGTAGAATATAATTAAATTATATTTTGGCATTTTACATAGATTGTTTCCAACATATTGATGAATGATTCTATTTTGTGTTTCACAGACCACACTATTAGAATAGTTTGGAAACTTGATTATCATCATAAACTCTATTATTTTATCCGGAACATTACAAGGCATGTGTGATTAGGATTACTTTATACTCCCTTACCACAAATCACACACTAAGAACGAGTCAATGGTGTGGATTTTTGAGTCAAGAGAGTGAGTAAACTAAAGATTACTTATATCCTCAAAATGGTCCATTTTTGGTTGACTTCAATATGATGTCTCTTCTGTTCATTTCTTACATATATATTTAAACAATAACAAATTCTCTCCATCTTCTGTTACAGATGGAAGGTTTTACTTTTAAAAAAAGGAATTTGAAACAATTCTGAAATATAATAAATTGATAATTGAAGCTAAGCTGGTCTATAGAAAAAAGTTAGGAAGTGAACATTGCCATCATACTCAAAATTAGTCATTTCAATAATAGTCAAAAGAAATTTATAGTTTAATATGTTAAATAAAAGGAAAACTAAACATCTTAAAAGCATAAAATAAAGGGTTAATCACATTTCACTATACCGAAGTTTACCCATTTCTAACTTCACTATACCAAACTCTTAAAAAATAGAGGTACCTTAAGTATTTTAGTTACACTTAAAATAACTTTTGTTAAAGATAACATCAGTATTTTTTAAATGGCCAAAATGCCCCTCAGTGTATAAATTCTATATGGTATAATTATTTAATAAATGTGAAAAGACAATTTTATCCTCCATTAGATAACAACTTTAACTTATATTTTAAGGACATATTAATCTTTTCAAATAACTAAATTAGGAACCATGGGTGGGTCTGGTGGATGGTTCAAGTTACCTACAAGAGTTAGGTATGAAAAAAAAAAATCCTAAAACATCATCAAGAAAGAGGTCTATGTCAGGTTTTGAAAAATATGGAGCAATGGGGACACATCAAAATCAAACATGGAGAATAATATCTTGTGTTCCAAGAAAGCGACGTGTCGAGATATGCAAAGTCGTTTAGATATTGGATAACAACACTGATATCCTTTGTGTTCGATCACATACCCGACGAAGCAAATGTGAAACTTACCCCTTCTGATGGAAAGCTTCTTCAAGATGCTACCCTCTATTGGCAAATCGTTGACAACCTTGTCTATATCATTGTCACACGACTGGGTATTGCATATGCAGTCTATATTGTAAGTAAGTTCATGTATGTGCCTCATACTACCCACTATGAGGTCGTTTTCGCATTTTGAGATATGTTCGTGGGACTTCGTCCCATGGTTTCCATTTTGCATGTGATGCACCTATAATGTTGCAGGCTGATCATACTACTAACCGTCGTTTTACTACGAGCTAATCACTAATGCTTCTTCTTAAGTGACTCTTCTTATCTCATTGAGAAGTAAGAAATAGACTAATATTGCTCGATCTAGCACGGAGCCAGAATATCAAGTTTTTGTTGATATTACCTCAGAGCTGTTGTGGCCAAAATAGTTTATGTATGATATGAATGTTGAGCACAGTTCTACTACTCTGACTTATTGAGACAGTAAAATTGCGATTTAGATTACTCTCAATGATGTCTTTCATGAACACACTAGATATATCGAGAATGATTGTCACTTCATACGACATCATCTCACTCAATGTATCATTGCTCTCTGCCTTATCTTCTCCGGTGGTCAAACCGTTGATAGTTTAACCAAGCCACTGATTCCTCTACGTTACGACACACTAGGTTGCAAACTCAAATTATATTCTATGCCACCGTCTTGAATTTGAGTAGATGTTAAATTATGATAGTTACTGAGTATTTCCTATTCTATTGTATTTAACCACTGTAAATACTGATGTACACTATGTTAAAATCATAAATCAATAAAAAAAGTTATAAAAAAATAACCCTACGTTGTAACATTATTTTAATTTAAATAGCTGAGATTATGGTGAGGGGTCTGTCCTACAAAATTGTAACTTCAGCTGTTCGGCTTGATACCAGCTAGTTGCTATTTATTAAATAAAACTCGATTTACTTAAAAAGAATATAAATATTCTTATTCTGTTATATCTCATTATTCGATTATACGTGATCGTGGTAACATCTTGCTCAAATTAAAGTACAAAGTGAATTTTTTAATATGGAGTATGAATGAATAATTCGGAACTGAAATACATACACACTCTATCAAGCTTGTCCTGTCTTAACTAGAAGCAGGAAATCGTGGGTGGGGCGAAGCAATCTAAAACACGTCAGTGGCAAATATCATGGGCATTGTTCGGTTAGGTAACCAGTCAGTCCACACTTTTGTTTTTGGCATCTTTCCTCTCTTCCAAAACTACCCTCACCTTCTCCATCCTGCTTGCTTGGTTCCCCCACTCACACATTTACCATTTTGCCCCCTCCTTTTCCCTCACTGTTTTATCTTTTACAAATCAATCCTTTGAAAAAGGAAAAGAAACCAACAACTCTTTATTTCCTCTTCCAGATATTCCAAAACTATGTTTGTAATCTTGTACTGACTTCACCAAAACGCAAACCTATCTTCTCTCTCACTCACTCACTCACACATGATGTGTTTTACATAAACCATAACCACACCCTTAAAAGCATATTCCAATATTCAATGCTTGTCATCAAGAAATGTACAAGTATTCAATTCAATTCATTGGAGCCAAAACGCCAGGGACCCCAATGCCGATGTAGACAGGCTGTTGACGGGGTCCAAAATTAGCCACGTCTCACACCCACACGTGCCCATCTTTCAAATTTTGCCCCCATTTCAAAAATCAAATTTAACGGCTGCTATTTGAATGAGACGTCACTTACAAGTTACGATTGCTTCTGGACCCACATCATCTCTAAATTTCTTCCAAAGCCAATAAGAGCATGTTTTGCTCGTGGACTCCAACAGAATTTGGAACCACCCTTTCAAAAACTCAAACTTCATTGCAAATTTACATCTCTAAAAAAACCAAAACACAAAAAACACAACCATAGCAACAAACTTTTAAAAAAGCTCATATTTACATTGTTATGGATTTTGCTTTGGCTAATTTTGTATGATTATAGTGCATGTGGCATGTGGGGGACACATTCAAGTTGTTGATACCTCTGACTCTCTTCCACCGCGGTTGCCGGATCTCGGCTGCCTTAGAAGATCTATAAGTGTCTCCGCCTGTTTGCACATTACCACACAACACGACAATCAAACTTATATCTCACTTTTTTAATTATTGTTCAACTAAACCAAACCACTAATTATAGCTTTAAATTTATTTTTTTTGGACCTTCTGCACACCGCTCTTTACCAAAAGACATCTCTAACACACTGTTTTGTTTTATATCACTCATTATCTGACACTCTTAGTTTTACCTCCATTTTAAAAATAGAGATAAACAAAAATACCCTTGCCGTTGCCGGTGACATGTCATCCTCGCAGAGGGAGGAACAACATCTCCAACCCAAGTTTATAAAATGTAAAATATTATTCAATCATGGTCGTTTTATTAGCATCCAACTCTAACTTAAATTAAATTGTTAAATTTTAATGTAAATATCAATCATTTTACTGCATTGAGTTGACAAATCTGTTAATTTGTATATGTAAGCAAATTTGATGATTCCAACGGAGTTCCAAATTGCCATTTTGCCAATCATACGACAAAATGGCAATCCATTGGAGTTGCTCTAACGGGGAGGTAGTGAACTGACCTTTTGCTTGGCCCGGTTGGTGCCGGACTGAGACAGAGCCACGAGCGGAGGGATCGCTCCTTCGCGCGCCACCATGGTGCGGTAAGCCGTATTGGTGTCCTCGCAGATCTGCAGCAATATCGCTGCCGCGATCTCCTTCTGCCTCTGCGTCCCGACCTCGACGATCTCCACCAGCACCGGTATGCCTCCTTGCTCGACCAGCGCCGTCCTGGCCTCCTGGGCGGAGGCCAGCACGCTCACCACGAACGCCGACTTGTCCACCATGCTCGACCCGAAATCGGCCATCAATTCCACCAGCGGCTTCACGATCCCGGCCTGGACGGCCCTGATCTTGTTCTCCTTCACGGTGCAGAGCGAGTACAGAGCCGTGGACGCGTCCTTCTTCCCGCGGATCCCCCCGCTCTCCAGGAGGCTCACCAGCAGCGGAATAGCGCCGGACCGCCCGATCGCCACCTTGTTCTCCTCCGCCTGCGACAGCCGGAGCAGCGCGCACGCCGCGTTCTCCTTGGCCGTCGGCGTCCCCATCCTCAGGGCGCGGCCCAGAGGCTTGATCCCTCCCGAGGAAGCGATAAGCTCCTTGTTCTCGTCGCACAGCGACAGATTGAGTATCGCGGTGACGCCGTACTCCTGAACCTGAGGATCGGAGGACGAAATCAGCGAAATCAACGGCCTTACCGCTCCGGCTCTGGCGATTTTGAGGCGGTTCTCGGACTTGTTCTTGGCGAGGAGCCTGATCTCCATCGCCGCCTGCTTCTGCTCGTCGATCGAGGAGGACTCGAGATCGGAGACCAGTTGGCGGATAAGGTCGTCGGAGGTGTCAGTGGCGCAGGCAATAAGCAAGAGGCGGCTCTGAGAAGACGCCGTCGGGAACTCTCCGGATCGGTCGCTGTTGCAGTCGCTGAAGGCCGACGAGTCATCGTTGAGGCTGAAACTCCTCCCCATGTAAGTATAATTCGCAAGCTTCTCTGTCTCCATTTTTTTTCAATTCCACAGCGAACACTGGTTTGAGTATCCAAGAGATTGGGAATGGGGAGAGAGCAGAGAGAAGAAGGTGAAGCGAGAAAAATAAACAAGGGGAAAGAGAGAGAGAGAGAGACGGCATCTGTACAGCCGAGGGTACGGGTGCGAGCGACACGTGCGCGTTATATTAAGTCAGGCCAAGCAGCACGTGTGAAACACTCTTAAAAGTTAAAACGCGTTCATAACCGCATTATACTCTAAAATTGAGTACCCTCCTGTTCTGGCCTGGCCTCTTCTTCTCTTTGTTTCTGAAACAGTGAAATACCAAATGGTCAAAAAAATTCATTTGAATTCACTTCATCACTTGCTCTCGGATCCTTCACTCGTCATGGCAGCTCCTCCACTGATTCTGATTCTCAAACTGATTGATTTCTCCATCTCTCTTCCCACCTCTCACATTCACTAAATAACCTCTCTTTTGCAACTAACTTCTCTTTTTCATCTCAATTTATAATTGCCATGGTTCTGTAATTAGGGCTTTTTACTTTTTGGGCTCAATTTCGAATTTAAGCTCTACCTATCTCGAATTTCAATTTAATTTAGGCAAGTAAAATTAAGTTTTTTTCCTAACTCCTAATTGGAGTCGAATTGATTTTTTTTCTCTAAATTTCTATTCTTTCCTAATTGAATCATTCCTAATTACTAATTAGTTTCGACCCTATTCTCGTAACATTCATAATTTCCTAATTATAAGTCCAGGGCCCACACGTACCATAGCTCATAGTCACGGCTTAATTCGACCTGTATCAGTCTTTTCCTTGGGGAACAAGAAAATCGGCCATAAAGCCTATACTCTTGTTAGCAGCTTATCCGATTCAGTTTTAGAGAGAGAGAGAGAAGGAAATCACGATGCCGTGTTTCTCTGAGTTCTCGCCGCCCAGCATTGCCTCGAACGCAAAAGCCCTTTCAAACCCTAACCCCAAATTAGGTTTTTGCAGCCGCGACGCATGGGAGGAGGTGAAGACCTTCAGAGACGAAGCCGGTTTCTACCCAGAGGCGGTGGAGCGCTACAAGTTTCGCGGCGGCAGCGGCGGGGCCAAGGAGCCGCCGGGAAAGCTGTTGGAGAAGATCAGGACTCACCTTGCTTTCCTGGGTTGGAGGATTGAGCACAACAACGAGACCTATGGACTCTCCAAATTCCGCTACACATCCCCAAATGGAAAAACTTATTACTCCCTCCGCAAAGTCTGTAACGATCTCCCGACTACCCCCAAATCAGCAGCCCCAGTTGCTGCTGTAGTTGAAAAGCACAATTTGGGTAATGGGGCAATTCATGGCTTGCTCGATCTGGAACCAAAGCATGACCCAGATTCTGTGTTTGAGTGGACCAAGCTAATGAAGAGGGCTGGTCAGGTGTGTAAAGCTGGGAGAGGTGTTAGTATGAGGGTGAAGAAGCATCTTGTGTTTCATGGGTGGCACCTCTTTTACAAGGATAAGGGCAATAACATTCGAGAAATCCGCTACATTGCTCCTCCTTCCCTTGGCTCCAAGACCCACTGTTCACTCTTATCGGCTTGCCAATTCCTTATTGACAAAGGGCTGGTCAATGGTGAAAACAATGTTGAGGTTAAGGAGAGTTTGGGCATTGAGTCCCAATCACAACCCCTTGATTCTCAGGTTATTGCCAATGTCGGTGCTAATGTTGTTGGCATTGCTACATCTGGTATGGGGAAGAGAATTCAAGAAATTCAACAACTTGATGTTGGTAATAGCGAAAGTGAAGAGAACACAACTAAGGCTGAGGCTGAAATGGGCATTGTGTCTCAACCACAATCCATGGATTCTCAGGTTAATAGCAATGTTGTAGGCGCTGCTACATATGGTAAGGGGAAGGGAACTAAAGATATTAAACTACTCGAGGCATGCTATGGAAAGAAGAAAAGGAGGAAGGTGCAAGTTGGTTCCGGGAAAAGTAGATTACTTTTGAGCAAGGCCAGGACTTATCAGCCTAAAACCATGCTATCCTCGTTGATTGATAATAACCTGGTGGCTGATATGGCACAAGTGTATTACCAAGGCAGGAAGGAGGGCAGTAGGCTGAAAGAAGGTTGGGCGACTCGCGACGGGATCAAGTGCAAATGTTGCCACGAGGTCTTTGCTCTCACCAGGTTTGAAGCTCACGCTGGCAGCACCAATCACAGGCCGGCTGCCAATATCATTCTCGAGAATGGGAGGTCTCTCTTTCAGTTGCATAATGAGTTGAAGGGCTTGGGGGGTTCTAGACCTGCTGAGGGACACCACCATAGGATGGGGAGCAATGTGTCAAATAATATTGATGATGGTCATGGTACTGTAAATTCGGACATATGTGCTGTTTGCAATTTTGGGGGTGAATTGGTTCTTTGTGATCACTGCCCGGCTTCATTCCACACAAGCTGCATTGGGTTGGAGGAGATCCCACAAGGGGACTGGTTCTGCACCTCCTGCCGTTGCTCAGTTTGCAGCCAGAATCGTGGTTCGGGCGTCAATATTTTGACTTGTGGTCAATGTGAAAGGTGGTGCCATGCTGGATGCCTGAGTATCGACGCCAGCCCAGGTGAAGAATGGTTCTGCAGCAGCGAGTGTGAAAATATACATTCACGCCTCCACGAGCTTATAGGAAAACCAATTGCTGTGGGCGCGGACAACCTGACTTGGAGACTGCTTAAGCTATCAAAATCCAGTGTTGACGGTGGGAAAGTGAAAGAGTATCTGAATCGCTCTCTTAGTTTGATGCGTGAATGTTTTGAGCCGATCAAGGATGCCTCCACCGGGAGAGACATGGTAGAAGATCTGATCTTCAGCTGGAGGTCTGAAAACCCAAAACAAGCCAATTACCAAGGGTTCTACACCGTGGTGCTGGAGAAAGACGGGGAATTGGTAACCGTGGCTAATGTGAGGGTCTATGGGAAGAACGTGGCGGAGATGCCCCTGGTAGGCACCAGTTTTCAGCATCGGCGACAAGGGATGTGCAAGATTCTGATGGATGAGCTGGAAAGGCAACTGAGGGAGATGGGAGTGGAGAGGCTGGCTCTGCCTGCTGTTCCTCATGTTCTTGAGACATGGACGGGTTCTTTTGGATTCTCCCAGATGACGCCCTCGCGGAAGTTACAGTTGCTGCAACACTCTTTTCTTGAGTTCCAAGAAACAATTATGTGCCAGAAACTCCTCTGATATGAGATCAATGGAGTAGTTAATGTTAATGTTAAATATCTAGATTCAGCCTGACCAAGCTAGGCTAATTTACATTCCTTGTTATAGTGATCTCCAAAATGACAATTGTGGTTGCTACTAATTCAAAGTTTTATGTTGAGACAAGGATTCATTTTTTTCTTTCTCCAGAGCTGTTCTGTTTATAGCTTTCTTGGTTTGTCTGTCTTTTGGTTGCTACCATGAAGAACCTTCACATGAAAGTTGATTGCTCTCTCTTTATAATCAGAAAATATTTTAAATTAGGTCAAGTGAATTTTAAATTACTTCCTAATGTGTGGAGCGTGCATGAGATCTGCCTATTTTATCCTCCACAAATAGTTCCACTTATTTTCTTTACATGAAACATTATAAGCAAATATATTTTGAATTTTGAAAAGGTGGCATATTATTACCAATTTTTTATATTTAATCTTAGAAAGAAAAATCTGGGTAGATGAACTGTTGTGCATCTTTCTTATTGTTGTTGGACAGTGAATTTTTCTGAAAAATAACCGTTAAGACAATGAATTGGTTGCCTGAATTTATATATCAAAATCCATCATTTCCTTGTTTCCAAATTCAGCTTCTTGAATCTTATCTTCAGTACAATGACTCACTAATCCATACATTATCATGAATGCATGTAAATTGAACAACGTTGTTTCGAAAAACCGACTCAGAAACCGTTCCCCAAATCAGTGCAATATAAATACACACCAAACCTCACTTCACATTCACCAACGATCAAATCCAAGTAAGAAAAACATCCACAACCTAAGACCAAAGAGAGAAAATGGAGGGAGGAGCAGAGCAAGTGGTGGTGATGATTGTGGGCGCTGGACCTGCAGGCCTAGCCACAGCCGCTTGCCTCAACCGCCTCTCGATCCCGAACATTGTCGTCGAGAGGGAAGATTGCTGCGCGTCTCTATGGAAGAAGAGGGCCTACGATCGCCTGAAGCTTCACTTGGGAAAAGAGTTTTGCAATCTTCCTCACATGCCCTTCCCTTCGGATGCTCCAAGGTTTGTTCCGAGGCTCGGCTTTGTCAACTACTTGGACAACTATGCCTCTCATTTCGAGATAAACCCGCGATACCATCGCTCTGTCCAGTCTGCATCATACGATGCCACAATCGAGAAGTGGCGCGTCGAGGTTTTGAACACTTCCAATAATGTGGTGGAAGTGTTCATTGCTCGGTTTCTCGTGGTTGCGACCGGAGAGAATAGCAAAGGGGTTATTCCCAATGTCGCGGGGCTCGAGACATTTGAAGGCAAGTATATGCACTCTAACGAGTACGAGAATGGAAAGTCGTTTGAAGGAAAAGATGTGTTGGTCGTAGGTTGTGGAAATTCAGGAATGGAGATTTCGTATGACTTGTCCAACTATGGCGCCAAAACTTCTATCGTCGTTCGCAGCCCGGTATGATACGTATTTATCAATTTAGTTTTGTGAGAATGAACATGATTTTGAGAGACTGACTATATTTATATGTGATATATGAAGGTACATGTGCTCACTACGGATATAACTTACTTTGGAATGAGAATGTTGAAGTTCCTTCCAGTGGAATTGGTGGATAAAATGGTGGTGGGAATGAGCAAAATCAAGTACGGAGACACATCTGCTTATGGAATTCGGAGGCCGGAAATGGGGCCCTTTGAAAAGAAGGCCAAAACGGGACGAACACCATCTATTGATGTCGGTGCTCTCGACAAGATTGTTAATGGCGAGATTCGTGTTTTCCCATCCATGATATCAAAGATCGAGGGCAGTGTCGTTGAGTTTGATGATGGAAAGAGGGATAGCTTTGATGCTATTATTTTTGCAACTGGTTACTCAAGTATGGTACAGAAATGGTTGAAGGTATGTATCAGCTTCTATAAATATATGTTTTGTGAGTATTTGATATTGATGTTGTTGTTTTAATAATTCAATTCAGGGTGATGATCTATTCAATGAAAATGGGTTTCCAAAAACGGATTACCCTAAGCACTGGAAAGGAGAGAATGGGATCTACTGTGCCGGGTTTTCAAAGAGAGGCTTAGCTGGAATTTCAGAAGATGCACAACACATAGCAAATCACATAGCAGCAGCTTCTGTGGACAGTCTATAGGGAATTTTCACTGAGTACTATTTATCTATTTTCTAGTAACAATTGTAATTTGAGGTATTAAATCGTGCAATCTAAAGAACCAATGAAACCAACAACTGCAGCATGAAAAACTCACATGAAACAAACAATGCTTCAGAATTGTTACTTAAAAGTATGGGAATGAGTAATTGTGTCTTTTCGGACAAAAAACCATTTTTGAAACGGGTGTAACCAGAACCAAGAGCTTTGGTCTTTTACTTTTGCCGTTGCTACATTACACAGTAAAGTTTAAATTAATAGGAGATTCCAAGATAAAAATTCACATATTACAACATGAGGCCTCAATTTTCAAGAAGATATACGATCAATGTCCCATACCGGCTCTGTATAGGATGATAGATCATTTGGTGTCTGAGATACAAAGACAATGCACAATACATTATGCAAAAACAAACTTAAGTTCCTAAACTATTTCAACCAAAGGGAAATGTTAAAAGAAATTGGTGAGGTCATGAAAAACTTTTCCAGTTGACGAGATGTGGCTTGCGCGGAGGAGATGGACCGGCGCTCCTTACCATCTTCTTCTCGCTCGCTCTTCTTGTAATCGTACCTTCTTTTTTCTTTATCGACTTTGAGCTCTTTCCAATTCCATGCAGTGTAGGGATCATGTACCACCCTAGAGCGGTGCACAACACCGCAGCCGATCTCCCAAACACCGCCAACAACACCAATATCAATATCACTGCCGCCGGAAAATAATACTCACACCTCCCCAGCTCTGCCTTCCAAGACCTTTTGCCCTCTTTCTTCACTTGTCGACTCTGTTCCAAAGCAGAAGACTCTGTTTCAACCTTCTCTTGATGACTACTACTTTTCTTGTCCCTGAGCTTCACCACAACGGGGACGCAATCGTTTGAGCTGGAGTAGACGAAGCGAATGAGAGGGGCGTCTTCTTGAGTGCCAATTTGAGAGTAAATCCTCTGCCTCTTCTCCTCAAGATCGGCCACGAGCGCGGAGAAGGTGTCGAGGCCTCGGCCTGAATAAGGGTTGTTGTTCTTGCTGCTGCTGTGTCGCCTGCACAAGCTTTTGACCCTTCTTGGTCTCTCAAAGCTCCCACTCCCACATATCAATGTCTTCAACATCTGATGCTAATGATCAATCAAGCTGGGGTTTTCTTCCTCTCTATTTTTGTTTTCTTGGTTCGGATCAAAGGCAAGACTTACTATAAAGACCGGATCCAAGAATTATGATAATATTATTTTGAGAACAAAATGTTTTGGTCAGATATGAAGACTGAAAAAATAAAAATGATAGAAGCTTCCATACATGACGTTGACTTCTTGGGGAGGAAGAAACAGACAGAGGATGTCATGCCACAGTAGTTTTGTGCAAATAAATTGACTAGAAACCTTTGGCTTGGATATGGACAAGCCTATCATGCCAAGAACTGATATATAGATGTGCCCAAGGAATGTGCATTTTTTTCAACTAATCTAGAAGGAGCATTTAGTGTTTGTAATTGTGGTGTTGACCTCTAACTCAGGTCTTGAAGATCACATGAATGACAATATTATCAACAAAAAAAGTTCACGTGAATAAAACCGACTTCTGTGGGTAGAAACAAACTTTCAGAAGTCCAACGTGTTTAGAAGTTCAAGCAGGTAGATGTTCAAATTATTATTTAAGCTGGTCGACGGATTCATATCTTTAAAACGTGGTACTTTAACATTCCCTTTCACGTACAAGTCGAGTTGAAAGACACGTGAAAACAACGAACGGAATGCCGGGACGATCTTTAATTCATAAGTCTTAAGCCAGAAACAAATGACATGGAGGTTCGGTCCAAATTTGACCAAGCTCTGATACAGAAATACAATCAAAATCAATAATATTTTCTACGAATACAAACAAATGTGTGACGCAAGATGAGTGTCCTTTCTTGTATTTAATTACTCTTGTATTAATTAGTTAGGTTTTCCTTAATTAAACATAGCAGCCCAAATCTAATTTATGTGACGTGTACAGCTAATTTGAAGATCGTGTTATGTCATATTGGTTGTTATGATCTTGAACTCAAATCCAGTATCCATTTGTGATAAGGTTTTGATGAAGACAACTCATTTTTTAAAATTTTGTTTTTTTATTGGCATTGAATAGATTGTACTACTTTTCTTGCTTCCAAATCTTAATTTTGTGATTTAGACAGTGTATCAACCAAACTGTTTGGCTGAGTTCCTACTCTAGTTATGAGCTCCACTCTAATTGTACGTTATTAATTATCATAGTATAATCAATATAGAATTGATAATATTGTATGTTATAATTAATTATACTTATTCTTCAAGTTGTTTTTAACACACGATTTAGTATTACTACTAAACAAAGATGACATTTTTTTCTAATTGAATCTACTCATAGATGGCTTTCACAATGAAAACATGTATTACTCTAGTACAAACCACCTTACAAATAACTAATAGTCATTGAGTTAAAAAAATATATTAGTGGAATTAAACACCTTAATAATGAAAACTGGGAATTATTTTGACGAAACTTTTGGGTATTTTAGACTTTTAGGCACACACGCGAGATACTGGCAACGAATTTTTCACGTATTATAGACTTTGTATTATATATTCATTATGTTTGCATAATATTGTTACGGTATTAACATTATATACACCACGTGTTTGTATTTCTGTATGTTAATTTTGCATGATATTGTTACATTATTGAAATTATATACACGATATGTTTGCAATTTTTTATGTTGAGTTGGCATAATATTGTTACGGTTTGACATTGTATACAAGATGTGTTTGCATAATATTGTTATAATGTTAATATTATATGCACGATGTGTTTGAATACCGCAAGAGACATTGTGCAATGATAGGTGAAACATGGTGTTAACGTTCCAAGTGCATAATACAACCGAATTATCAACCCCTAATAATACTTATGTAACGAGGAATGAAACAGAGTGTAACTTGATCTCTACATTTTTTACTCCATCTATAATCTCTACATTTAATCTATATCATTGTTATGATAATATACTTTACTTGCATGAATATATATGATATCGTATCGAAGAGAAAATAATAAGCGGTTAAAGTAGGGGAGAGCAAAAATATCCATCAATTCGCCTGATAATAAACCCAATCTGGGCGATTTGGACGAATATCAAATTATAAAAACTCAATCTAGAAGTTTATGGGCTGGTTTGGCGGGTTAGAGCCCACTCCAACTTGCACAAACCCGCTACCTAACCCAATATCAAATTTACTGAATAGACATTTGAAATTTATGTACTTACCATAAGTAGTCTTGTCCCTAATACTTAAATTAAGAAAATACATTTATGTGAGATTTTGTATTCAAATAATCTGTCTTGAGCATGAATGGATTTTTATACAATTTTCTATCAACATTTTCATTTTTAAAAACATGAATTCAATTTTAAGGGTAAATTCGAAAAACTGGTTATGAAGTATTCCAATTTTGCAAAAGGTGGTTGTATATAAAAATGCCCGACCATAATAATCAGAGAGATTTGTATATAAAATAGGGAAAATTACAAATAATATCCCTGAAGTGTTACCTTTTGTTTAAAACTCAACACATGCTTACCTTTACCTTTTGATAACTTGCACCGTTCTACAAAACTAACTAAAATTGACGGAAAAAAAAAATATATAATGTGATTTGTATGTGAGATTCAATTTTTTTTTTAAAAAATTCATACACTACCCTCTCACCCTACCTTTTTCTCACTCTTTCCCCCTTTTTTTGTTATTTTTCGTTCCAACTTAGATCCCCAATTTCCTTGTGTACATGTAATGAATATTCAGTCTTTATCTAAGAATCATAATAAATAATATTTGAATTTCATTCAATCTATCTATTTACCATTAATTATCAAGCAACATCATCGTTAGAAACATCCAAATACAAGAAATAACCCAATGCAAATTTGGGGATGGAAGCCTAGCCTCTACCATCGCAGGACGCCGAAGAAGGAGTCGATGTGTCCAGATCCAGCGAACCCAGCACACATGTCATTGTTTTGAGTTTTGTGAGATATGAGATTCGTTTATTATAGATTGTTCATGGTTGTTACAAAGATACAGTTTCACTTTCCATTATCAAATAGTTTGTTAATTTAATCTTTGAGATTTGATTTCTAAATATGATTGGTATTGAAGTGTTTTGGGAGATGTTTTTTCAAAAGAGCAAGGTTCCCTTCAACAAACCCAAACGCAGGTAGGACAACTCCTACACCCATAGATCAAACATCAGTCGTGTACTGTATACATAAAAACAATAGAAGACAGCCAAAAGATGCTCATACTCCCTAGAACCACTACAAGCTCCTACACTACATCACGACACGTCATGGGGACGAGACAAACGAGACTACAAAAACTAAACAAAACATAACACTAAACAACTGCTTGTCAGTCTTTCCATTAGGGCTTTGCCCCCAGTCCATCTCACCTGGGGTTATCACGGCTCTGCGCGATTATGCCTGGGCTTACATGTTTTCAAATCGAGGGAGTCAAACAAGCAAGCCCACATCGGAAGACAACCAACCAACAAACGCAAAACAACACTAAACGAACCAAACCACCCAAACACTAAAAACCTCTATTGTTCACCTTCAACGCTGGAGATCCACCCTACTTCGAGAAACCCCAAAACCACGTCTATGGGCATCTCCAGCAGCGACCTCCACACCTCTAAGACCAACTCAAACCAGAAAAGATATGGAAAAGATCTGTCTGATTTGAGGGATCGAGGTCTCAAATGCGAGGTCCCACCGACCAGACTTTTCCAAAGCCGTCCAAAAGACCAAACCAAGAAAAAAGCAAACAAGGAGCTCAAACCACCAACAACGCGCATGAAAAAACTCAACATCTCACTTCTTAGCCACTCTCCAACAAAAACGTCCCGACAACTCCCTCGCCGTCGAAACACGCTGACTGTAGGGCCAAGGCGTGTTGCGTGAAACGTCATGTCTCGGATAGAGTCCCTCGCGCAAGTGTACGCGATCACAAGTAATAACCGGTAAG